>JAXCGZ010010275.1:0-38287 GCA_037179515.1 Halocaridina rubra | reverse complement strand
AGAGGTGAGAGAATTATCGGATAGATGGTGAGATGTATAACTATGAGGAAAAATTAAAACATCTGGTACTTGAAGATGCTGACACTTTAAGAGGAACAGGATAGTAAGATTAGGTGCAGACATTAAGGACACAGGGTTGGGAGAGGAAAGAGAGACCCGTATCATGGCAGAGTGAGATAGGACTGTATATAAATTAGTTACACATGGAGTACTGTATGATTAGCTATGTTGGACTCTTGAAAGCAGTGGTAGAAAACTAACGTGCTGGAAAAAGCCAAGTTTGTTCTGCATTGTGGATAATAACAGAGTGAGAGTGCCATGTGGTAACAAAAGATGATTAAGGAAAAGTGAACCAGTGACAGCTTGAATGATATGGACTAGAAACAAATGGATGAGGAGGAATATTGGCTGGGTGTACTGGATACATGAATCACAAGTAGGGCAAGATGATGGGAGTGGGTGTATGATGCCCTGTTAATTCAGGAAGGCAAGAGCAGTGCAAAAGAGACTGATTTCGCACAAAATGATAAAGCACTTATGCCATTAATATCTGAAAGCAAACAAGACATCATGAAGGGGTTAGGGCAAATCAAGGCATCATGAGGAATGATTTTGGAACTTAGCATGGCAACTGGCTTCTTCTTGTTCACTTTTATATTCCATACATAAATGTGATCGTAAGGGACTATGATTTGAAAGTATTTTTTCCTAGTTTAGGTAATGCCACCCAATCTGACCTGACGGAGGGCATTATGTGGATATAAAAAACTAATACCAGTAAGCATGCATAAATTTACAGAAATGAAAAACTGATTCTTAAAGCAGACTAGGCCTACCGTGTCACCAACAGCACACAATTTATTATAGACAAAGTAGCACATTTAGTAGGAAAGACCCTCGATATTTAGTTAGTTTTCTATTATTGTGTTCCAAGTATATACCATGGCTCTTTTTACCTTGTTTTGTAGAAAAGAAATCGGAGAGAATATCTAGAATCCTAGTCATATACAGTACTCCTTTTTGTAACTCTGACATTATGACACATATTCCTTTCATAAGATATCTGAATAAAAATACTAACCATCTTTGATATCGAATGTTTCAAGATAGAGATCATCCAGACGTACTAAAGCAAGTGCATCATCCACATCAAAACCATACACAAAAGCCTGGACAAAATCTGCAGCTTTTTGTATACTATTTGGATCTTGTGTCTCTGGACCAGTCTGTATGAATAAAAACAAAAACATATTCCACATATAAATAAAAACATATTCCATATATAAATGACTATATGGGGTAATAGCTCAATTACTTATAATTCATGAAAAAAGTAGTTCATTTCTTTATGATCACATTAATGATGCTATTGTCTGTTCAACAGAGAACAATCAATATGACCTACAGTATTTACTGTTAAATGACGAAATATAGTAGGTGATTCTGTGTGCATATATGAATGATTATCTAGGCTCATTTGTATTTTTCTTATGTCCCAATTTGGATATACAGTATTCACTGAGTGACGCAAAACTGAAAGGGAAAGGTGAGATATGGTTTGTAAATATGGTAAGTAGGGTGTTTTGAGTAAAAAGGTGAGGATGAGATAGCATGGCCATGCGCTAGTAGCTGATTCTGAGAAATTGAAGCTGTCAGTGTGTAAGTATGTAAGGGTGTGAGAAAAAGTACGTTATGAATGTGTGGGGGTAAAAATGAGGTTATTAGATATATAAGGAATATTCGTTATGGTAAGCTGACTGTGAGTGAATGATAGGGTACCTGATGAAAATATGACAAAGTATTAGGGTTTAAATTTTTTTAGGTGACATCGCGACAGATAAAGATTTGGCCTAGGTCTTAAGAAAACATTTATGAAAGAGTAACAGCTTAAGGATAAAGCAGAAACAAGAAAATGATAAACAATAATAAAAAGACAGGCTGAAAGAATAGTTAAAGTACTGTAGATCAAGAAATATGGCAGCATTAGGCAGATATGACTACAGATCTGCTTTTTGAAAGCAAGATCATAAGAGTTGGGGAAGACAGAAGCATGAAGACAGTGGTCGAGTCTGGAAGTGTGAGGAAAGAAGCAGTCACTGAATCAACCAATTCAAGAGCTAGGAATCTCCACACGATATCTGTGTGATAAAGCTGCTTGGTGTGTGTTATGGCCTTGCCAGCAGGGGAGGGATGCAAACGTCAACTCATCAAAGCAGCAATGGAATGGAAGCAGTACCGATAAAAAAGAGAACAATCACATTTTCCAGCAAAGAGAGAGAGAATCAAGAGTAGAAGCAAGAGCAAGACGCTGGCAATCCTGATGGCATTAGATTCCACCCGATCAAGATGATAAGTAATAAGAAGCACCCCAGATGTGCAAGTAGAATTCTAAGCAGGCATAGATAAAATCATTACAGATTTCAGTAACTGAGATGAAGAAAAGTAAGGATGATAATTAAACAGAACTCCCATTTTCTTAGATGAAGCTTTAGGAATTCGAATTATATGACTCCTCCCAGACAAATTAGAGGCTATCTATATTCCTAAATTGGTAACAAAACTGAGAGGATAATTTTGCTGCTTTCGAAAACAACAGGGCTATCAGGAGGAGAAAAAGATAATGAAATAGCTCAAACCTGAGTCTTGAAGGCAATAAAATTTACTATATTTTAGGTGTCCCACTCAGAGTCTGTCTGTAAGTCTGAGTTGAGAGTTGAAGAGAGATTTTCAGCAGCTGATGAAGGCGGTAAGGTGAAGGCAGTGGCATTATCGGCAAGGTGTGGAGAAGAAAGGATGGAGACTGGAGAGAGTCAATGATGAAAAGGAACAAAGTAGGTGAAAGAACAGAACCCTGAAGAACACCACTATTAAATATGAATGAGCTAGCTGTAGAACTGTCACTAACCAGATAAGAAACTGTCAGAAAGAATACTGAAAACCAAAAAAACAGTTAGAAGGGGTAAAGCCATAAGCAGGAAGTCTGGCTAATACAGCCAAATGAAGAATGGAAGCAGGGATGAATTACATAACAAAGAGAGCATGTTCTTTTAATGTCTACATGGAATGTACAGTGTGATAAGAAAAAGGTACAAAGGACTAAATACAAATTGATTATATAAGTGACTATGCCCAGAGCGTTGCATGAAGCAGAAAGCAGGAATGTAAGAAAATTATATGAACACAGAATGTTATGGGGATCAGGTATTAAAAAAATACAAGGGTATGTCAAGAATTGACATTGCGAGAAATGTGGAGGTAGGTAGGTATAAAAATTTGGCATAAGACAAGCGGCAGGGCAACAAAGGTCATATGCCGCCACATCTATTCTAAAACACCACAATATTCAATATATAAAAACTTTTTTTAATGTGGAGGTTGAGCAGAGTATCAAAAGTAGAAGAAAGAAGTTTGATAAGGTAGACCTGATAGAGCTGAGATAGTTTGAGCATATGAAAAGACTGATTAAGGAATGACTAGGAAGGAGTATGGAAAACAAAAGAGTAAGGCTAAGAAGACCATGAATAAAACAAAAGGATGGAATGGTAGGAGCATTAGGGTGCATGTGGTATGTCAATGGACCAGAGAACAGAGAGAGAGCCATAGATGGGGATGGCTGAAGACCGATTGTTCATAGATGACGAAGGCCAAAAGGCTTTCCTGCACCTGCCCAATGCTGTCAAATGGCATGGATGAATGGGGGTTACAACAAGATAATGTGGTTGAGGTAAACCAGCTACATGTACCAGGTCCCATAGAAAATCTTTACCCAACTTACACTGTTGGCTACCCATGCAGTGTGGTGACACTTTTCCCCCCAAGAAGCTCATATGTGAGACATGGGGTGAGTGGGTCTTCTAGTGAATGGGAGTACAGTACTTTGACAGTCACCCCCCTAATACGCATATACGGTCATTGTGTATGTATGCATTAGTATGTGTAATATATAAGTATTCAATTGTCTGAGTTCCTCTCCACTTCACAGATGTTAAGCCTTTATTTTCTTGGATTTTTTAGAGGAGTCTAAATATTGAACAGAGTATAAAGGAAGTACAGTATCTCCTTTAATATGACATTTAGTATTTATGAAAATATAGACAGTATAACAGAAATTTACCCGGATTTCAACATTTCTTGTTTTCAGATTGAATCTCACTTGCAGCAAAAGATGTTCTACTATTGGGGTATAAAGCTTCTCCCAGTTATCTTTAAGAGGAGTATACCTTGAAGGAAAAAAAAAAGTAAGCATACAATTCTCTGTGAAAATAATAGACATGAAATTGAAGCTAATTTTTCAATATAAAGATAATTTAATTTCATATGACAGCAAATACAGTAATGAAACACAATATCATATACAACATTTTATATCTATGATGGAGGAGATCAATGCTATTTCATAAAAAATATTTCACTAATAAAAGGTTTAAAGCCTTCTTTAATCAACATGACTAATTTAATGAAAAAAAAAAAAAAAAAAAAAGCTCAATAGCTAATCCACATTTATGAAAATGTCACAGAGGTAACAATGTGTAAAAAAACAAATTTCTATCAGAATATTTGGATACAATATTTATGTAAAATTAATCACCTGTTGTTTGGGACATGAATTTTACGCAATTCTTTGTCCACTGTATTCTCTTTATTTGCAGGGGGGAAGTGAGGTCTCTTAATACTTTTATCATCAACCTGTAAATATGAAAAAAGGCACACTGAGGAGGAAAAGCGAATATTTTTGAGTCTGCATGCAGCCCATGAAGATTATCTCTCTACAAAAGGGACATACTAAATCAGTAATTGAGTCACTCTAAAATACGAAACAAAATTTAAAATGCAAGCCACATGATAATGTTGAAATTCTTATATGCTCTAGATCCAAACGAGATTAGGCCAAAGCTCACAGAGATCAAACATCTTTCCCTTTCATTAACAAACAAGTAAACAACTTTATATTTCCCTACATATCTCTCTGCACATGGAATCCTTCAACTTTTTATCAGCGAGACAACATGGCTCAGAGAAGGTAGATCAACAGTAACAAACTTATTAGAATTTTATGATGAGGAAAGCCGAATCTTACAGGAAAGAGAGGGTTGGGCAGATTGAATATTCCTAGACTTCCAGAAAGCATCTGACACTGTCTCACACGGGAGACTTATTAAGAAGCTGCAAGCAATGGCTAGAATAGGTGGAAATGTCTTGGAATGGATAAAAACTTACTTAGAAGGAAGGGAACAGAGGGTTAGAGTAGGACACTCATTGTCTGAATGGAGAAGAGTTAGTAGTGGAGTTCCACAGGGTTCAGTCTTAGGGCCACTTTTGTTTCTTGTATATGTAGATGACCTACCAGAGTCTGTAAAGTCTTTCATGAATATGTTTGCAGATGATGCAAAGACTGAAGAAAGTAAGAAACGAGAGCAATGGTAGAGAACTTCAGGAAGATCTAAATACCCTGCATGAGTGGTCAGAAAAGTGGCTAATGAAATTCAATACTTCAAAATGTAATGTAATTGAGAATGGGTACAAGTGCAAGAAGGCCCAATCTTGACTACTCGGTGGCAGGAGTACAACTTTAAAAGGCAGAGAACGAGAGAGATCTAGGAGTAAACATACTGGCAGGTTTGTCTCCAGAAAATCATATAAATGGCATAGTGAGGGCTTTATTAGAAATCTTCAGGCATGCTCGCTTTAGTGACTGCAGGACACAAGCCTGGTCAGTGCATGGGTTCCTACTTAATTAATCAAAAAGGAAAAGAAAATGTTCAGATATATTTATGTAACCTATATGAGGCCAAAACTTGAATATGCAGCCCCCTTTTAGAATCCACACTTGAAAAAGCATGTAGCTAAGCTTGAAAAAGTTCAAAACTGGTGCCAGAAATAAGAAATCTCAGTTATGATGAGAGGCTGAGGGAATTAGACTTACCATCACTCAAAGCTAGAAGATTGAGGGGGTATATGGTGACAGTCTTTAAATTCCTTCATGGTAATGATAGAGTGGATAGGGATCGATATTTTGATATGGCTGGCATTAGAACTAGAGGTCATAATATAAAGCTTCGTAAGAAAACTTTTTTGCGGGATGTAAGGAAGACTTTTTTAATGTAAGAGTAGTTGATAATTGGAATTCGATAAGCGAAAAGGTAGTTAATGCTAACTCAATCCATAGTTTTAAGGACAAGTATGATAAGTATCACTAATTACAAAATGGAACCGATCAGGAGACGGGAAGATACGAGATTTGGGCTCTTTCCCGTGAACACAATTATATATATATATATATATATATATATATATATATATATATATATATATATATATATATATATATATATATATATATATATATATATATATATATATATATATATATATATATGAATCATTTTTTTTACCCCGACCGGGACTCGAACCTAGGACTTATGATTACTAAGTCAAGGTGCTACCACTACACCACAGAAGGTTAAAAGGAATCCAACCTTATAGCTTATATCTGCTATACTTAGGAATGAATGCATTCTAACCGAATGCCACTATGTTCATATTACAGATTCCCCAACCTCACTCGTGGCTTCATTTTAGCATTTAATTCAATTCCCAGTCTCATTCGGGCCATGAAATAACCAATTAAGCACATTACATATGTGAAAACATGAATCATTTTTTACCCCGACCGGGACTCGAACCTAGGACTTATGATTACTAAGTCAAGGCGCTACCACTACACCACAGAAGGTTAAAAGGAATCCAACCTTATAGCTTATATCTGCTATACTTAGGAATGAACGCATTCTAACTGAATGCCACTATGTTCATATTACAGATTCCCCAACCTCACTCGTGGCTTCATTTTAGCATTTAATTCAATTCCCAATCTCATTCGGGCCATGAAATAACCAATTAAGCACATTACATATGTGAAAACATGAATCAATTTTTACCCCGACTGGGACTCGAACCTAGGACTTATGATTTTTAAGTCAAGGCGCTACCGCTACACCGCAGAAGGTTAAAAGGAATCCAACCTTATAGCTTATATCTGCTATGTAATATGAACATAGTGGCATTCGGTTAGAATGCATTCATTCCTAAGTATAGCAGATATAAGCTATAAGGTTGGATTCCTTTTAACCTTCTGTGGTGTAGTGGTAGCGCCTTGACTTAGTAATCATAAGTCCTAGGTTCGAGTCCCGGTCGGGGTAAAATATGATTCATGTTTTCACATATGTAATGTGCTTAATTGGTTATTTCATGGCCCGAATGAGATTGGGAATTGAATTAAATGCTAAAATGAAGCCACGAGTGAGGTTGGGGAATCTGTAATATGAACATAGTGGCATTCGGTTAGAATGCATTCATTCCTAAGTATAGCAGATATAAGCTATAAGGTTGGATTCCTTTTAACCTTCTGTGGTGTAGTGGTAGCGCCTTGACTTAGTAATCATAAGTCCTAGGTTCGAGTCTCGGTTGGGGTAAAAAATGATTCATGTTTTCACATATGTAATGTGCTTAATTGGTTATTTCATGGCCCGAATGAGACTGGGAATTGAATTAAATGCTAAAATGAAGCCACGAGTGAGGTTGGGGAATCTGTAATATGAACATAGTGGCATTCAGTTAGAAAGCGTTCATTCCTAAGTATAGCAGATATAAGCTATAAGGTTGGATTCCTTTTCACCTTCTCTGGTGTAGTGGTAGCGCCTTGACTTAGTAATCATAAGTCCTAGGTTCGAGTCCCGGTCGGGGTAAAAAATGATTCATGTTTTCACATATGTAATGTGCTTAATTGGATATATATATATATATATATATATATATATATATATATATATATATATATATATATATATATATATATATATATATATATATATATATATAAAACAATGAATAAATTAAAACTTCAACAAAAAAGCCCAATTCATTTCCATCAACTCTCACAGATATACTGAAAGATAATTAAAGCAATACTAGCAATTACACCCTCCAGAGCTGCTGCTGCTGCTGCTATAAATAAAAAAAAAAAAATATGGAGGTGGTATCATAATCCCAATTTGGGTGCAAGAATAAGAAAATGCAAATAAGGAAGAAAAATATGAGAGAGAGAGAGAGAGAGAGAGAGAGAGGGGGGGGGGGCTCCCACAACCAACCTCAGCCCCTCACAGAGCACGAAATCATGAGAGGCTTTGGTTACCTAGGCAATTACCTCATCATTCAACACATCACACAATTTTTCTAAACCGAGAAATGCCTCTCCTACGGTCATTTCTCGATAACTCCTAAACGGAGACATTGAAAGTAACCCAGGAAACATTCTGGAAGACTGAGTATATGTAGGATAGCCCAGGTTTGGCAGTGGTCTTCCATTGAGACTTACGGCTGCTTGGCCAGGTAGCTTAGGGAACAACAACAACATTACACAATAATCAATCATACTCATCTCTATAGTCAAATATCGCAATTAAAATAATGGGTGGCTATGTATATCAAAGTTTTACCCTTACAGGAAACCTTTATACTAATATAGTATCCACATCCTTTATATGTATACTGTATATATAAAAGTGCAAATAGTGCACATTTAAGTTTTCAGTAAAATTTCAGCTTACCTCCATTGGTTTTTCATCACCTGCCTTCCTCTTCACGCCAGTGCAACCATCAGTTTTCGTTTCAGGCTCCATTGTTCTGAAATAAAGAGAAATTTAAGGAAACTTATTTCATATTTAATGAATTATTAACAATTCAAAGACTATTTTTTATATTCATAAGCATCATTGTAATTTCCTACTGAATATATGAGCATGTATTAAAATATAAATGAAAATCGCAACAGTTCTATAAACAAAAGGATTGGTGTTATTACTTGGGAAATTTGATTCAGATGAACAAGAGTATTTTAAAGGAATAACAGAAAGTATTTATATTAGGAATATCAGTGGCCTGTTTTATGGTAGAACAAAAAGACTTTAAGTCAGGAACATCAAAGAGAAGTTTAATACAAACAAATATCTATTATTACTCCTCAACTGGTTCAAAAGATATCATCTTACAAACTTAACAACTTTATACAGGAGTTGAGGTTACAGATTAAAAATCTTAAACCACATCACAACTCAGCCAGATGTGACTGGGTTAAGAAGTGCAGATTTTTGTCTGTAGTAAGGACCCAGTTGGTATGTTGACATTATTCTGTAGCCTGAAATGAGAGTTCGAGTTCTCTGATGGTCTACAAAGGTTTTCATAGATAATAGTACAGTACTTTAAATATCATGGTTCCATTGTGAATATATATATATATATATATATATATATATATATATATATATATATATATATATATATATATATATATATTTTGGTAAGGAAGCCCATCAGTGAAACAACACATAGAAAAGTATAATGCTATAGCGTTATTTTTTCTGTGTTGCGTCACTGATATATAAATGAACTCTATGCTAACAGTTTGTGCTTACTCATATATATATATATATATATATATATATATATATATATATATATATATATATATATATATATATATATATATCGAGAACCTAATCGCTTTATCAATACTGAACATATTTAATACAGATATGAACTACAATAAAAAATTTAAGGAAAAATATGAGACTATATCAGTATCACAAAATCAGACTACGTAAATTAGAAAAAAGGGTGAACAAATAGAGATATTTCTTTACTTAGCACTGGCAAGCAATCCCTCATTCAAATTCGAAAACTAAAATTAAAATTTAAATTCATAAAATTTTTTCATTGTTCTCCATCCCCATTGGGACACTGTCCTAGGGTGTGTACAGGTGGTCATGATTTTAAGTTATGCAATAACACGAGGTTATCTATATTACCAAAGTAATGCAGAGTTTAACCAGAATAAATAAAAATATATATATACCTAACCTAATCAAATCTAGTAATGTACCCATACTGAAGGTTGATGGAAGACTCATACACTACAACAATTTTTCATAAACTAAATTTATGAAACCTTCAAAAGGGCAAAAAGCACTGTACCTTACAGTACAAGAAGTAAATGCTAATATCCTCTAAGAGGTTCAAAAAGTTGGAGTCATGATATGTATTCACACTCTGACAGGGAGTAATACACTGCAAAACAGGTTGATCCAACATGGCGGTATAGTGTTAATGGAAAACAAGCTTTATTAGAAATCTTCAGGAATGCTCGCTTTAGTGACTGCAGGAGACAAACCAAGTCAGTGCATGGGTTCCTACGTAATTATTCAAAAAGTGGCAAAAGACATAGTAGTAGAGAAAACTCTACTGACAAAGTTAACCGCGAACAAGAAAATCTAAAGGGTGTACAGCGAACCCTCGCTATAACGCGGTTCATCTTACGTGAATTCAGTGCATCGCGGGTTTTTTTTGTGAGCTTTTTTTTCCTGGGTATATGCGAGAATATTAAAATATTAACATATTACAATTTTCAGTATTTTATTGAATTTTTAATTACTTTATTGATAAAAAAAAAAGTATTTCCCAGCCTAAGAATAATAAAACAGTAAAAAATAGTAAAAAACATAAATTTAAACACGTAACTGCACCATAGAAAATACGATACCGGTATCGGCGTTTCGGAAAACGCAAAGGGTCGCACCTACGTGAGACAGTACATATTAAAATTTCCAGTATTTTCATTATTTTATTGATAAGAAAAGTATTTCCTAGCCCAAGAATAATAAAACAGTAAAAAATAGTATAAAACATAAATTTAAACATGTAACTCACAGTATTGCACCATGTAAAATACGATACTGGTATCGGTGTTTCGGAAAACGAAAAGGGTAGCACCTATGTGAGATAGTACATATTAAAATTTCCAGTATTTTCATTATTTTATTGATAACAAAAAAGTATTTCCTAGCCTAAGAATAATAAAACAGTAAAAAATAGTTAAAATCATAAATTTAAACATACAACTCACAGAATTGGACCATGAAATAGGGTCGCACCTACGTGAGATAGTACATGGGATGCTACTGGCTGATGGGTGGGAGACGACGAATCACAGATTTGTTTTTCTGTATGTTCTGAATCATGAGGCCTGATTGGCTTTTTGATTGAAGCTTGGTTCTCCCAGCATCTTCTATTGTCTCGCCTCTTCCGTTCAGTCTACTAACGTGTGCGCCGTTCACGTTGTGCTTCTTAATACTTTGAGCTTGTGATTTTGTGAAACTTTTGTATTTCAACCCCTGCAATGCCTCCCAAGCATCCTTCATCTTCTAAGGTTTCTGGTAGTAAGCCTAAGTGGCAAAGGAAGATGTTGACCATAACAGAAAAGGTAAAACTGTTATATATGCTGAAGGAAGGAAGAAGGTTCTCGGATGTTGGCCGCCATTGGCTGTGGAGTATGTACACTTCATCAGCACCTCATTCACGGTAAGCTTACCTATCACGTTCGTATAAATTTATGCTTGCACGCTGTTATTAAGAAAGTTAAGGGTGGATTGTTAACCGTGCAGGGAGGGTCTATACAGTAAAGGTAAAAATAAATGTAAAATACCTATGTATACAGTGATCCTTCGCTGTATCGCGTTTCTTGGCTAGCGATTTCACTGTACCGCAATTTTTTTTTGGCATTTTTTTTTTTTGTATATGCAAAAATATTAAAATATTAAAAAAAATTAAAATTTTCAGTATTTTCATTTTTTTTATTGAAAAAACATATTATCTAATTGATAAAAAAAATTTGTTTCCCAGCCTACAAATAATAAAACAGTAAAAAATAGCAAAATACATAAATTTAGATATACAGTATAACGACCAGTATTGCATCATGTGAAATAGTGTCCGATAGCGTACAATGTATTGGGGTCGCACCTACGTGAGCTAGCATATATATTTATATTTCCAGTAGTTTCATGATTTTATTGATAAAAAAACGTATTTCTTAGCCTAAGAATAATAAAACAGTAAAAAATAGTAAAAAACATAAATACTAACAGTACTGCACCATGTAAAATACGATACCGGTATCAGCGTTTCAGAAAACGAAAAGGGTCGAACCTACGTAAGATAGTACATATTGAAATTTTCATTATTTCATTGATAAAACAAGTATTTCCTAGCCTAAGAGTAATAAAACAGTAAAAAATAGTAAAAAACATAAATTTAGATATATAACTCACAGTATTGCATCATGTGAAATAGTGTCCGAATGCGTACAATGTATTGGGGTCGCACCTACATGAGCTAGCATATATATTAAAATTTCCGGTAGTTTCATGATTTTATTGATAAAAAAAAGTATTTCTTAGCCTAAGAATAATAAAACAGTAAAATATAGTAAAAAACATAAATACTAACAGTATTGCAACATGTAAAATACGATACCGCTATCAGCGTTTCGGACAAAGGCTTGCACCATCTTCCATTGTCTCGCCTCACTCATTCAGTCTAACTCACGTGTGCACCGTTCACGTTGTGCTTATTAATACGTTTTGCTTGTGATTTTTTTACTCGCATATTTTAACCTTTGCAATGCCTCCCAAGCATCCTTCATCTTCTACGGCTTCTTGTAGTGAGCCTAAGTGGCAAAGGAAAATGTTAACCATAACAGATAAGGTGAAACTCTTAGATATGATGAAATAAGGAAAAAGGTTTACGGATGTCGGCCGCTATTTTGGCCTCAATGAATAACAGCCCTGTAGCTGTTATTGGCTGCGGAATAATTTCCTCTGGCGTCTACAAACTCATTACCACCTCATTCACGGTAAGTTTACCTATCACGTACATAAAAATTTCCGTTGCATGCTATTATTTATAAAGTAAAGGGTGGTTTTTTAACAGTGCAGGGAGGGTTTATACAGCAAACGTAAAAATAATTGTAAAATACCTATGTACATGAGTATGTCATATAAATTTACGCTTGCATGCTGTTATTTATGAAGTAAAGGGTGGTTTGTTAACAGTACAGATAGGGTTTATACAGTGTAAATGTAAAAATAAATTAAAATATCTATGTACATATAGGCTGATCCTACTCCGCGATTTTCCTGTCTCGCGCCGGGTCCCAGAATCGAACCTTCGCGATAATTGAAGGAACACTGTATATGGTGCTCCTACTTTGCGGATTCTCACCTATCACAGCGAGTCACGGAACCGAACCCCTGCGATAAACGAGGGTGCACTGTACCTCAATGAGCGGCCCAAAAAAAAAAAATGTTTACATACGTTACGATTTTTTAGTTTCATCAGGGTTCGTAAAAGATTGCAAAACAGTTTGCAAGCAGCTTTTCTTGTCACAAAGAAATTTTGAACATGTTAAAAATTTCATTGATAATTTATTTTTTCGTAAAACAGTTGCAAATGTTTGCAAAACAAGTGTAAGAAAAAGTTCTTTTTAGTTTGCCAAGTAGTGAACACTAGCGACTGTTTAAGAGCTTCCCATATTGACCCAAGTCTGTCCTCTGAAGCAACCACTCTCAAACCCCAACAGCTTTCTTTTTCTTCTTCATTTCTTATTTCTCCTCCTCTCCCGCTGCAGGATAGCTGCAGCAGCCAGACACAGCAATTCTTCTTCAAGGGCAGCAGCAGTTTGGCCTTCTTGACAAAAATTCATTTCCATATTTTCTATCTTCTATAATTAGCACATCTACAGGTAAGTCTTTTGAGACAAGTTTTCAGCTCAGTCTTCCACAGCTATCAGGAGAAATCTGAATGCTGAGAGGGGTTTGTTCACCCTTTTTATAGGGTTTGGTCCAACAATTCCAAGATTGGCCTGGTATTTTACCTGGAGTTCGCAAAAGGTCCCAAATGTTCCCAAACAGTGGCAAATAGTTGCTAATCGTCGCAACCACTGTTGCAAACAGTTGCTACTGTTAACCAATTGTCTTTCGCAAACACTTTTGCAAACATTCGCGTGAATGTTGATAATTGTTGCTAAATGTTGCTAATGACAGAGGCGATCCCAGATTTTCGCAATATTTGTCAGAAAAGTTGGCGAATCTGAAAATCGCAACGTTCGCAAGAATTTGCAGCTCAGTGAGATACTAGCTTACGTAAATGTTTACTTTCACACCCCCAATGAGTTATATGAAAATATAAAACACTGGAAAACTATCTTAAGTAACTCATACAATAATTTTAATTAACTTGTTCATTAACTACTGGTGAACTAACCTAACCTAGCTTAACAATACAATACATTTCAGAATTTTTTTTTCCAAACTTGGGGAGTTTTTTTTTATTGTGACACAAGGACGGGCCAAAAAAAATAAAATAAAAGAGCCCTCATCGGGCCTGGGCACGAAGAATACATAAAGTAAAGAGAAACAGAGATGGAGAGTATAATGACTTGTCAGATGTGAAGGAATAATAAAAGATGTGTGATGAATATCCAAGAATATTCAGTGTAGCTGTAGGCATAGAAAAAGAACCGTAACTTAAAGAAGACTTAACATCGAACTGTCCTAGACAGACCTATTTAAGTTCAAAAAACCTTCAGCTATAGTATCGCAACGGGCGACTGGTGCCATGAGCCAACCTACTACATGACTTGGCTACTTAGGAAAAGTATTCAAAGTAAATATCTTGAAAGAAAAGGAAGTGAATTTTAACCGAAATATAAAACTTTTCTTGAATACTGATGAAACTTCGATACAGCACAACCGAATTTATATTGCAATTCTAAGTCATTCAGCAATCTACCCACACATTGTAACAAGAGGAAAAAATTGCAGATTCCAAGGGAGCATAATTTATATACAATGCTGCTTGTATTATTGCTTTATCAGATATAAACATAGCTTGATGCCCATGCTGGATTACATTATAAAATATTTTCTTCTTTGTCTTCCGGTATACTCATCAATTTCACGTAACCTATTCGAAGGAAACTAATATAGGTAACGAGAACATACTATTGAGTATGTTAATCATGGAGGAAAAAAAACAGTGAAATACTATAAATCTAAAATTAGGTTGCTGGCAGAACAAATTTTATTACAAAAGAGGACATCTTATACTGCAGCTGCAAGAAATTTGGCCTACACCCAATGGTAACAATAGGGTAAAGTCGTGGATTCCTACAGAGAGGAAGGTATAGCAGAGAAAGCATCAGTGACAGAAAAGGAGACACTGCAATAACTATAAATTAGAACGAACGTATGACGTCAACAATGTATATGAGCACAGAGGCAGTAGTACCCTAGACATAAATGCTCGGTGACAACCTCTATCCTGTGATTCCAGAGCTCAGCCCAAGGTTATCAATGCCATTCAATAGTTTGAGTGCCTAAGAATACTTGATAAAAATCACCATACCACTGTAAGTAAGAACCCATACTTCAGAACTGATAATATATCACATACTAATGAGCTACGTGGGGAAAAGTAAAAAACAAACAGATACCTGTAAGCAATTATACAAAATATACATAATATAGAGTCGCAAGTTATATACGATGAAATTTCTAAAGTGAGCAGGTCAAATAGAGTTTTCATTGTAGGCGATTTTAATTTTAGACATATTAACTGGGAAACCATAACAGGTGATAGTAGCTCTAAGGAGTTTTTGGAAGTAGTAGAAGACAATTTCCTTTCTCAGCATGTACATGAAGCAACACGGGGGGTGAATACACTAGATTTAGTTCTTAGTAATAGAGAGAATATGGTTACAAATTTAGAAGTTGGTGAAAAATTGGGCAACAGTGACCATGATTCCATTAGATTTAACATAATTTTCAAGGAAACTATAAAGGAAAATAAGAATATTGTTCCAAACTTTAGAGCAGGAGATTTTGAGGGCTTAAAAACTAAATTATCTAATGAGGTATGGGAAGGGATTTCTGGGGTACAGATGTGGGTAGTTAATCCAGCAGGTCAGGTCGCAGGTAGCGGATTACCCCGAAATTTGGGTACCACATGCCAAGGATTATCACAAGATAAGATCAATACATTAAATTCTCTCACAGGAAAGAACAGCAGCCCGTCAGTTAATATAAATTTGGATGAGGAATATAACAATTTTGTCATGACTCTTAAGAATAGTCAGAGAGACTATATTCCCATGAAACATTGCAGATCAAGAAAAAATGACCCTAAATGGATGAACAATAGAATAAAGAATCTTATAGGTATTAAAAGAGGAATATACAGGAAACTAAAAAGAGGTGAAGAGCAGGTGAGGCAGCAATATATACAGTTAAACAGGGAAGTTAAAAAGATAGTTAGAGAGTCGAAAAGAAAATACGAAGTTCGAATAGCAGGAGAAGCTAAAGAAAATCCTACAGGGTTTTATCAACATTATCAAACAAAATTTAAGGAAAAAGTCGGACCAATTGAAGTAGCCAATGGCCATATCACAGATGACGATAAAGTGATGTGTACATGTTTAAATGATTATTTCTTATCTGTATTTACAAATGAAAACTTGGAAAATATTCCGGAAGTAGAATCCATTTACAGAGACAGTCCCGATAATATACTTAGTTCAATAAATATTACGAGAGAGGAGGTAATAAAAGAAATAGATAAATTAAAGGCTCATAAATCTCCGGGACCTGATGGAATATATGCTAGAATATTAAAGGAATGCAAGGAAGAGCTTAGTTGTCCTCTAACTGCATTATTTAATAATTCAATAAAATTAGGATCGGTACCCATGGAGTGGAAATTGGCAGATGTGGTACCAATATTTAAAAAAGGAGAACGTGTTAAAAAGAATAATTATAGGCCGGTAAGTTTAACGTCAACAGTGGGTAAGATTCTAGAATCCATAATTGCAAATAAAATAAGGGCACATCTAGAATTACACAGACTGATAAAACTTTCACAACACGGGTTTCTTAAGGGTTTTTCGTGCCTTACAAACTTACTGTCTTTTTATTCAGAAGTTTACGAGGCAGTAGATTGTGGCAAAGAATATGATACAATATATCTAGATTTTAGCAAAGCTTTTGATAGAGTTCCTCACAAAAGATTAGTTAAAAAGCTGGAAGCTCATGGTATAGGAGGAGCTGTGCTCAGATGGATCAAACAATGGTTAAAAGACAGAAAACAGAGGGTTTGCATAAATGGAGAGAAATCAGAGTGGGGCTCGGTTACAAGCGGGGTACCACAAGGCTCGGTACTGGGTCCTCTATTATTCATCGTATATCTAAATGATCTGGATTCGGATATCAGTAGTAACCTAAGTAAATTCGCAGACGACACTAAAATAGGTAGAACTATAAATGGAAAAGAAGACATTCATGCTTTACAGGAAGATCTAAATAGATTATCTGAATGGTCAGACAAATGGCAAATGGAATTTAATGTTGAAAAATGTAAAGTAGTTAAAATGGGTACTATAAAAGACAATACTAGTTATAAGCTAAATAACCATGAAATCATGAGTTCTCAGTGTGAAAGGGATTTGGGAGTTCTTGTGAGTAGTAGTCTTAAGCCAAGAGAGCAATGCACAGCAGTCAGAAATAAAGCAAACAGAATTTTAGGATTTATCTCAAGAAGCGTCAGCAATAGGACGGAAAAAGTTATTTTGCAGCTCTATCTTGCATTAGTTAGGCCCCATTTAGATTATGCTGTGCAATTCTGGTCACCCTATTATAGAATGGAAATTGAATCCTTGGAGAGAGTGCAACGAAGAATGACCAAGATGATACACAATATCAGAAATCTACCATATGAGGACAGATTAAAAAACTTAATCTACATTCTCTAGAGAGGCGAAGAGTTAGGGGGGATATGATTGAAGTGTATAAATGGTTTAAAGGGATTAACAAGGGAGATATTAATAAAGTTTTAAAAATTCGGATATCAGTAGTAACCTAAGTAAATTCGCAGACGACACTAAAATAGGTAGAACTATAAATGGAAAAGAAGACATTCATGCTTTACAGGAAGATCTAAATAGATTATCTGAATGGTCGGACAAATGGCAAATGGAATTTAATGTTGAAAAATGTAAAGTAGTTAAAATGGGTACTATAAAAGACAATACTAGTTATAAGCTAAATAACCATGAAATCATGAGTTCTCAGTGTGAAAGGGATTTGGGAGTTCTTGTGAGTAGTAGTCTTAAGCCAAGAGAGCAATGCACAGCAGTCAGAAATAAAGCAAACAGAATTTTAGGATTTATCTCAAGAAGCGTCAGCAATAGGACGGAAAAAGTTATTTTGCAGCTCTATCTTGCATTAGTTAGGCCCCATTTAGATTATGCTGTGCAATTCTGGTCACCCTATTATAGAATGGAAATTGAATCCTTGGAGAGAGTGCAACGAAGAATGACCAAGATGATACACAATATCAGAAATCTACCATATGAGGACAGATTAAAAAAACTTAATCTACATTCTCTAGAGAGGCGAAGAGTTAGGGGGGATATGATTGAAGTGTATAAATGGTTTAAAGGGATTAACAAGGGAGATATTAATAAAGTTTTAAAAATTCATGATCAAACCAGAACTCGTAATAATGGATTTAAGCTTGATAAATTTAGGTTCAGAAGGGAAATTGGTAAAAATTGGTTTGGTAATAGAGTAGCTGATGCATGGAACAAGCTTCCTAGTAGGATAGTAAATGCCAATACCTTAGACACCTTCAAATGTAGATTAGATAGACATATGACAGAGGTAGGGTGGGTATGAATAGGCTAGTGCTTATTAGAAAAATCATAAAAAGAAAAACAGAATAAATAAGTAGAGTAGAATAGAATAGGTTAGACATGCTGAAAATACAATTCAAAAATGGAGCTGCCTCGTGTGTGCCAGTAGGCATGTTGCAGTGTCCTCTATTCTTATGTTCTTATGTTCTAAAAGATAACCACATTTTGGCTTTGAGGAACCGATTCCAAAGCTGTCACAGAATCAACACAACGGACAACTGATGAGATGAATGGAGGTGACGACCTATTATAAAAGCTTTACATAAACTCAGCTGCTATTTTATTGTCAGCTTTATGTCACTGTCCCACGAATAGGGTTAGACATACATCGGGTTTGAATTGAGGGACTGAGGCTGGACGTCCTTCCTACCGCACCGCGGCTGGATGGAGCCCGCATTGTCAGGCTTGTCACTTACTAACTTGCATGTACTTCCACTGAGCCATTGCCACTGCTGTCAATACAGTGATAATTCGGAAGGCTCCAGCCACAATGATACTATATGGGGCAAAAATAACACGCCTACTCCCTAGAGGCCATGGTAGCGATAGCGGACTTTTCTTTTTTTTTTTCTTTCTTTTTATCGGCAAGTCTTTGAACCATAAGGACAACCTTAGAGGGAGCAGGAGTATGTCCTACGCATTGTAATTGTAAAGAAAGCACGAAATTTGTCAGGAGGGTGAGTCTTCTTATTAAGAATTACAAGATCCACATTTAGGCTGAGGGGAAATTATACTGAAGGAGCTATCGGGGAAAATATGACACAGTAATATCCCACCTGACTGCTTGCGGAGACAAAACAGAAACGTGTGCTGGAGCTCCTTCCGAGTTGTTGCTATTAACGAGTAGAGGCACAGCCTTTGCAGCGGCACCTCTTTCTCTATTCAAGGTTTTGATGATATTTTATTGTTGTGTCTGCTTCTAAAGTTTTTCTAATAGTTTATTATTTTCTTTTACCTAGTAAAACAAAAATCTACCAATTATTCTAGAGAGGTTTTTCTCTCATACGCCATGTGTCATTGACTTACTCCCATGTTTTAAAAGTATTAAATCTGTGTCAAACCACACACGTGTGGTCATTTTCTTATGTGTTTTCTATTGTTTAAAAGAGTAAAGAAGTAATTATTGCTATGAACAGTAGCAATGATGAATATCCACTGTAACACGTTGCTCCATCCTTTTCCTCTGCCCATATATCAGTAAGCTTTCATTGTTCTCATTTCTTTTCTTTCCCCCGTAACTTTTTTCGTGTCTTCTCTTTTACTTCCTATCAGACTCATAACTTTTTTGTTTTTATTTCTTTCATATATTTCTCTACCCGAGTCGTGATTTGCCGTGATGTTCTTGGGTTGGAGTAAAAACTATTTTCACAGTATCATTATCTACTAGTATTATACTTTTCACACATTGTGGTCTGACTTATTTTACTCTATAGCCTTTAACGATATTATATGTTCCCAATATAGTCATTAATACACCAATTTCAATTCTCTGTAATGCTCTTATTGATATGGTCATATTTATTAAATTTGTCCCAAAAATTTCATAAAGCAAATACGATACTTTTCCTAAGTGTTACGGCATATTTCAATTACTGAAGATGTTATGATGGCCAGTTTTCTGGCTTTACATAATATAACTCTTTCTGTGTTCTGAACAAATTTCCTTTATCAAAAGTGATTCCTGAATATTTATTGTCATGTGTAACTCTCACGCCTTCTATCTCCCCTTTAATATTTTGTATATAAAGATACGGCTTTTCCTTATTTATCTATCTATCTATCTATCTATCTATCTATCTATATATATATATATATATATATATATATATATATATATATATATATATATATATATATATATATATATATGAAAGGCATCAGAGAAAAGCTGTATCTTTATATACAAAATATTAAAGAAGTACTTTGCTTCTGGAGAAAGAAATCTCTTTTATACGCAAGGGGCTTAAACTGCTCTCTTTGCAGGTCTTTTCCTTTTTCAAGTTTCCTTATTCTTTCTAATTGTTTCTACTTTCATGTTACCAATATAGGATTCTCGAGAATGTAAATAAACAAGGAGCATATTTTTTGTAATTTTTTTTATTCCAAATCATTAGGTGATTAAATTCAAAGAACACGAAATTAGAAAAAAAAAACAATGGAGCAAATAGT
The DNA here is from genome assembly GCA_037179515.1 of Halocaridina rubra. Lineage (NCBI taxonomy): Eukaryota > Metazoa > Arthropoda > Malacostraca > Decapoda > Atyidae > Halocaridina > Halocaridina rubra. The sequence continues at coordinate 17,481 of JAXCGZ010010275.1, read as the reverse complement.
TATTTTTTCTTTAAAAAATACATCATATTCCTTTGAACATATGTACGGACATTAAAAGATGTGAGGGGTTTAGTCACTCGATGGAAAGACCTTTTCTTTTGTTAAACCGGCAGACCTCAATTAAAAAAAAATAATAAAAATAAATAAATAAATAAAAAAATAAATAAATAAATAAATAAATAAAATAAAATAAAATAAAATAAAATAAAATAAAATCTGAGGATAAAAGATAATGCATTCTTAAATAAAAAGAACTATGAATTGGAACTTTTTTTTTTTCAGATGATACCGATTTTTTTAAAGTATATTACAAGAAAATGGATAGTATAAAAGCATTGCATATATATATATATATATATATATATATATATATATATATATATATATATATATATATATATATATATATATATATATATACCTGGCCTCATTTCCCCTTGTAAGGGGGGGCGGCCGAGCCAGGAAACAGGCATTCACCACGATCCACACATGCCTCAACCACTCCTCTTAGCTCCTTGGTATTAGTATATAGTTATACAGAGTGTGAACAACATATATATATATATATATATATATATATATATATATATATATATATATATATATATATATATATATATATATATATATATATATATGCAAAATAAACTGTTATATCACAGCACAATATGAACCAAAATAAAAAGGCCCATAAATAAAACACAAAAAGAAGCGAAGATGTACTATATATTACGACTGGGCTCCAGTCCTCTTCAGGTACAAATTTGTACCTGAAGAGGACTGGAGTCCAGTCGTAATATATAGTACATCTTCGCTTCTTTTTGTGTTTTATTTATGGGCCTTTTTTTTTTTGCTTCATATATATATATATATATATATATATATATATATATATATATATATATATATATATATATATATATATATATATATATATATATATATATATAGAGTTCTGTCTGACAAGATATCAAGATTACCACAATATCATTTAAGGTAATAAAATAGGCCAAAGTCATAATTATAAAACAATTTTTATGTATCGAAAATGAACAGACCAAAAATATCACACTGCACGAAAAAAGGCGGCAATACAGAGTCAGTGTTGCCATAAAAACAGAAAACCAAAACAATGTACAGTTCGTTATGACAAAAAGAATCAAAATTAAGGGATCAGTTTACAACAACAACAAAAATTATTAATAAATAAAGTGAAAATATATATATCAATTAATAAATAAATTAATATATAAATAAAGAAGACATATATCATACCACTACAACACTCCAAATAAAGAAAGAAAATACACTATGCCACTACAACACTCCCCTGCCAGTACAGGAGTACATTAGTGTTTAACACTGATAATAGAAAATATAGATATATAATATATATGTGGAAACATAGATACAAAAACACAAATTAATAATATACATAATCAGGGTTACGATTAAATCTAACTCGACGAGATTTCGTTACAACAGAGTGAGGTATTTTCTCTTCAATAACATCTTCATTATCAATATTTTCAAGAACAGATGCACTACTGGGAATTAATGTATCAGAATCTGTGTCATTTGTGGAATTAGAATCAGAAAAATAATTATTTACACTTGGTTCAATCACATCAGAATTGACAGCTTCTGGCACAGAATCATTATTTACAGTAGGTTCTGTCTCATTAGAACTGATAGTTTTTGGTATTGAGGCACGTTTCAATCTATCTACAGATACAGTAGTTAAATTTCCAGAAAGCTGACGTAGAATAAAATATTTATCACCACGTTCCACAACCTCAAGTGGACCAAAGTAGGGAGCCTCTAAAGGGCGACATACACGATCCACTCTAACCCAAACATGTGTACATGATTCAAGATCTTTTGGAACATAAGGTTTAACAGAGGATGAATGAAGGTATCCATAAGAGGATTCAGAAAAATCTAATTCACGCATTCGAGATACAAATTCAGAGACAATTTCTTTTTGTTGTGCAAAAGAAGGAATTTCAGTTGTTACCATGATTTTAGGACTAAGTAGCATACGTCCTGTTACCAAAGTAAATGGAGAAACTCCAGACTCTGTGGGGAGACATCTTAAACCTAAAAGTACTATTGGTAAAGAAGCAAGCCAATCATCTTTACGTGCCATCAGAGATACTTTCAATACTCTATGTGATCTTTCAACCATGCCATTGGATTGAGGGTGATATGAAGTGGTACGCAGTCTATGAAAGCCAATTATAGAGGAAAGTTGCTGAAATAATGCAGATTCAAACTGAGCACCTCTATCAGTAAAAACATATAATGGCACTCCAAAACGAGATACCCAACCTTTAATAAAAGCAAAAGCAACAGTGGTAGCAGAAATATCTGTGATGGGGATGGCTTCCAACCATCTAGTAGATCTGTCAATACAGGTAAGAACGTATTGTTCTGGTGCTGTAAAAGACTGGCCAGGGACTTTACTAGGAGGGAGAGGACCAACAATATCTAAATGTACAAATTCAAATCTCCCAAAAGGTGCTGTAAAATTTGTAATAGGAGCACGGGTATGGCGGTGCACTTTAACTTGCTGACAAGAAGTACACTCTTTACTCCAACTTCGAATATCTCGATCCATATTAGGCCAAAAGTACCTAGCTTTGATAAGGCGCAATGTACCTTTGACTCCTGGATGTGAAATGTTATGCATAAGTTGAAATACTGATTTACGACAAGCTAAGGGAAGAAATGGTCTTGGATGGGGTGTTGACACGTCACAATATAAGTCATGATTCTGAATTTTGAAAATTTTCAATCTCTCTTTGTAATTAAGAATTTCTGTGTCAGTGGATTGGCTCTCAGCTAAACTGGTTAAATCATGTAAGTCCACTGAGACAGAAGATACAGGTAATGGTCTGGAAAGACAATCTGCTACAATATTGTCTGCACCCTTGATATGTACAATATCTGATATATACTCGCTAATTAAAGACCAATATCGTTGCTGTCTATCTGACTTGGCTGTATGAGGATTCTTAAATGCAAAAACAAGGGGTTTATGATCAGTAAATAAAACGGTTTCACGTCCTTCAATTACATGTTTAAATTTTAGTACAGCCAGATACGCAGCAAGCAGTTCTCGGTCAAAAGTAGAATAACACCTCTGAGTTTCTGATAATTTCTTTGAAAAGAATTCAATAGGGACAAATTTACCATCCTGAATTTGGTGTAACGCAGCTCCAGCTGCCACTTGGGAACAATCAGTCACCAGATGCAGTGGAGAATTACACTTACTAGTAAAATATGCAATGGTACAAGCATTGTTGAGTGACTCTTTAGCACTTACAAAGGCAGATTCTGCTTCCGAATTCCATACTAGTTCTTTAGATTTAGGTTGTAATCTAATTAATTCGGTCAAAGGATATACAACATCAGCAAAATGCGGTACCATTTGTCTATAGTAATTGAGCATTCCTATAAACCTACGTAAAGCAGCAGAATCTGCTGGCTTAGGAAAATCAACAATATCTGTCTTTTTATGAGAACCAGGTTTTAAACCATTAGCAGTGATCAAATATCCTAAATATTCTATTTCATTTTTAAAGAATTCACATTTATCAATAGAAATTTTAAGATTATTAGAGCTTAGGATTTCAAATACTATAGACAAATGTTCCTTGTGCTCTTCTGTATTCTGTGAAAATATCAGAATATCATCCAGGTAAATGAATACAAAATCAAGGTTTCTAAATAAATTGTCCATCAAACGTTGAAAAGTGGCAGGGGCATTCCGAAGACCATAAGGCATATATAAATATTCAAATAGCCCAAAGGGTGTGGTTACTGCTGTCTTTTCAACATCTGAAGGATTCATAGGGATCTGGTGATAGGCTTTTAACAAATCAATTTTACTGAATATCTTTTTCTTGTAAAGCTTTAATGATACACTACTAGTATGTGGTAAAGGATATTTATCTGGCTTGGTCAAAGTATTAAGTTGCCTAAAATCACCACATACTCTCCACTCTCCTGGCTTAGGTTTAGGAACTAAATGAATGGGTGAAGCCCAAGGTGATTTAGAGGGTTGTACAATACCCATATCCAACAACTGTTTAAATGCTTCCTTGGCAGCAGAATATTTGTCTGGAGCCAACGGACGACATCTAGCAAATGTCGGAGGAGAACTCCCTGTATCTATATAATGAAAAACATTAGAATTCTTGAAAGAATTATTAGCTGTAAGAGGCTTAACACAGGACAAGAGTGAGGGAAAATCTTGGAACAACTGTTGTACAGAATCAGGTAAATAGTTCAAATTATTAATCACATAAGAAACATTATGATTTGCAATATCACCTTTTACAGAACATTGTGTTATATTGTCATGTAAAGTTTTATTCTTACAATCAATAAACAATCCAAAATTGCAAAGAAAATCATTACCTAATAAAGGTGTACATACATCTGCAACAACAAATGTCCAGTTAAATCGACGGCGCAACTGCCGAATATCAAGGTCAAGAATAATTTCACCATAAACTTTTATTGACTCACCAGTGGCCGTAGAAATATTAACTGCTGTTGGCCTTAATAAAATTTCTGAAACATACTTATATGGAATAATAGAGACTGCAGCTCCTGTATCCACAGTGAAGACCATGTCACTACAACCAATTTTGGCGGTGGATTCTTAGAGATTGATACATACTGGGATGTACTAGCTTGACGAGAAGCTGACGACTGATCAACAACATTGATAGGTTTAGCCCTATTATTATTTTGAGAAAATACCACTAATTCATCTGCAAGCTTGCCTAAAGCTGGTAAATCCATATTTTGCTGAGAGGCTAAAACTGCCGAAATACTACTGGGAACTGCTTGCAAGAATTTATGTTTCACTAGGTCATCTGTTACTCCTAATTTAGAAGCAGTTCTGCGAATTTCTTCTAAATAAACTGAAGGCTTGCCATGCATTACTGTATTACTTATCAAATCATTGAAAAGTTCAGGCTTGGTCTGTTCAAAAAGATTTGTGAGGTATGCTTTAATTATATCATAGTCTCTCCTATTTAAAGTGTCTTGGGGAACACGTTCTACAACAGTAGGGGGCAAGGCAGATAACACATGGAAAAATTTTGTTTCACTGGATTTCACATTAGCTAAGCCAAATTGAGCTTCAAGAATAGAAAACCACCCTGAAACGCAGGTGTTCATGAATGCAGGGGCTTTCACTGCTATGTGCCTGACAGCACTAGACTTATCATTATCAGAATCGGGCATTTTTTATGACAGCTTATCTTGGAGTACAAATACTGAAAGAAACCTAGGCCTTGCCTACCGGTATGATGCTGAAGAAATTTTGTCACTTAAGCCTATCTTGTCAATTACAAATATCTTGTCACTCCCATATCTTGTCACTCCTATATCTCGTCACTATCTGGTCACTCCGGGGTCACCACTTTATAGTTCTGTCTGACAAGATATCAAGATTACCACAATATCATTTAAGGTAATAAAATAGGCCAAAGTCATAATTATAAAGCAATTTTTATGTATCAAAAATGAACAGACCAAAAATATCACACTACACGAAAAAAGGCGGCAATACAGAGTCAGTGTTGCCATAAAAACAGAAAACCAAAACAAAGTACAGTTCGTTATGACAAAAAGAATCAAAATTAAGGGATCACTTTACAACAACAACAAAAATTATTAATAAATAAAGTGAAAATATATATATCAATTAATAAATAAATTAATATATAAATAAAGAAGACATATATCATACCACTACAACACTCCAAATAAAGAAAGAAAATACACTATGCCACTACATATATATATATATATATATATATATATATATATATATATATATATATATATATATATATATATATATATATATATATATATATATATATATATATATATATATATATATATATATATATATATATATATATATATATATATATATATATATATATATATATATATATATGTGTGTGTGTGTGTGTGTGTGTGTGTGTGATTACCTAATTGTGACTACCTAATTGTGTTTACGGGAAAGAGCCCAAAGCTCGTATCTTCCCGTCTCCTGATCGGTTCCATTTTATACTTAGTGTGTGTGTGTGTGTGTGTGTGTGTGTGTGTGTGTGTGTGTGTGTGTGTGTGTGTGTGTGTGTGTGATTACCTAATAGTGCTTACGGGAAAGAGCCCAAAGCTCGTATCTTCCCGTCTCCTCGTCGGTTCCATTTTAGACTTAGTGATACTTATCATACCTGTCCTTAAAACTATGGATTGAGATAGCATTAACTACCTCCTCGCTTAGCCAATTCCAATTATCAACTACTCTTACACTGAAAAAGTATTTCCTTACATCCTGCAAAGAAGTGTTCTTACGAAGCTTCAAACTATGATCTCTAGTTCTAGAGCCAGCCATATCAAAATATCCATCCCTATCCACTCTATCATAACCATGAAGGAATTTAAAGACTGTCACCATATCCCCCCTCACTCTTCTAGCTTCGAGTGATGGTAAGTCTAATTCCCTAAGCCTCTCATCATAACTGAGATTGCGTATTTCTGGCACCAGTTTCGTGGCATGTCTCTGAACTTTTTCAAGCTTAGCTATGTGCTTTTTCAAGTGCGGATTCCAAAAGGGGGCTGCATATTCGAGGTTTGGCCTCACATAGGTTACATAAATATTTCTGAACATTTCCTTGTCCATGTGCCTGAAGGCTACCCTTACATTTGATAAGAATGCATATGCTGCCCTTACTATGCCATTTATATGTATTTCTCGAGACAAATCTGCCAGTATGTTTACTCCTAGATCTCTCTCAGTTTCTGTCTCTTGAAGTTGTACTCCAGCCACCGAGTAGTCAAGCTTGGGCCTTCTTGCACTTGTACCCATTCTCATTACCTTACATTTTGAAGTATTGAATTTCATTAGCCACTTTTCTGACCACTCATGCAGATTATTTAGATCCTCCTGAAGTTCTCTACCATTGTTCTCGTTTTTTGCTTTCTTCACAATCTTTGCATCATCTGCAAACATATTCATGAATGAATTTACACACTCTGGTAGGTCATTTACATATACAAGGAACAAAAGTGGCCCTAAAACTGAACCCTGTGGAACTCCACTACTAACTCTTCTCCATTCAGACACTGAGTGTCTTACTCTAACCCTCTGTTCCCTTCCTTCTAAGTAAGTTTTTATCCATTCCAAGACATTTCCACCTATTCTAGCCATTGCTTGCAGCTTCCTAATAAGTCTCCCATGTGGAACAGTGTCAAACGCTTTCTGGAAGTCTAGTTATATGCAATCTGCCCAGCCCTCTCTTTTCTGTAAGATTTGGCTTACCTCATCATAAAATTCTAATAAGTTTGTTACTGTTGATCTACCTTCTCTGAAGCCATGTTGCCTCACTGACAAAAAGTTGAAGGATTCCAAGTGAAGAGAGATATGTTTCCTTAGTAGTTTCTCCATAACTTTGCAAACTATGCTGGTCAAGGAAACTGGTCTATAGTTCAGAGCCGTATCCCTCCTTCCCTTTTTGAAGAGGTATCACATTTGCTTGTTTCCAGCATCTTGGAATCTCCCCCGACTCCAGTGACTCCTTAAATATGATACTTAGTGCCACTGATATTGTGTTTGTGCATTTTTTAAGCACATGAGGGGATATGTCATCAGGACCTGTAGCTTTATGAACATCTAAATCCATCAGCGCTTTGCATACCTCTGTGGCTGTAAGGTTGATGTTCTCTAATACCGGCCCTTGAGCTTCTATCACTGCAATCTGAGGGGGTGGGGTATTTTCTACTGTAAATACTGACTGAAACTCCTTGTTCAATTCTTTGCAGATCTCTTCATCCGTCTCGGTGATGCTTCCATCCGCTCTCTTTAGCCTTAAAACCTGTTCTTTTACCTTCAGTTTTCCTCTGATAAAGCTGTGGAAAAGCTTGGGATTTTCTTTAGCCTTCCTGGCGATGTCCCTCTCATAGTCTCTCTCTGCCTCTCTCCTTTTACTTAGGTAGTCATTTCTTGCTCTTTTGTAGGTTTGCCAGGCATTTATGTTTTTTCTCCTCCTATACCTTTTCCAGCATTTGTCTCTCCACTCCTTAGCTCCTTTACACCCATTATCAAACCATTTCTCTCTGGCATGAATTACACCTACTTTGGTGACAGGTATGCAGCATTCTACTATCTTCCCATATTTTTCACAAAAGATGTCATACATATCTTGTACAGATTTGTTGTAAAATAAGGTTCTCCAGTCAAGAACTGCAAAAAGCTCATTCATTTTGATGTAATCTCCTTTTGGATAGTTCCTCCTCATGTCCTCAGTGTCTCTACTCTCAAGAAGAATATCTTCAATGATATACTCCATCAACAACACACAGTGGTCACTCTTTCCAATTGGTGGTTCATACTCAATTTTTTCAATATCCAACACATTATCTGTGAACACTAGATCAAGTAGTGATGGCTCATCCCCACCCCTGGCCCTTGTGGGTTCCATTACATGTTGGTGTAGGAAATTCCCTTGTACGCAATCTAGGAATCTTGCCCCGAATGAGTCCTCACCACTGTGTGGGTCAAGATTTATCCAATCTATCTCTTTATGATTAAAGTCTCCCATAATCAAAATCCTACATTTTTTTTCCCGTGCCATGTTAACAACTGAGTTTATGACTTCAATAGTACCTATATGACTTTCCTCATAAACTTCAAGCCTATTTTGATTCCTTGGTGGGTTGTATACAACAGTTATTATAATGCTCTCTGACCCAGTATTTATGCGAGCAACAAGAAATTCCTTGAACTCACTTTCTATAGCCAAGTTTATTTCTTCAACTTGAATCCTTTCACTTATGAGCAGTGCTATCCCTCCACCAGTCCTCTCAGATCTTTCAACCCTTAGTATTCTGAAGCCCTTAGGAAAAACTGTGACACTGTTTATGTCCTCACTCAACTTAGTCTCTGTAATTGCTACTATATCTGCCTTACTGTTGTGAATCCTATCTTTTAATTCTACTGCCTTACCAGCTAATCCATCAGCATTTGTGTATAACAATCTTAATGAGGCTCCATCCCCTGATCTTCTGTCATTATCTTCTTTATCTCCCCTTTGTCTGGAAGAACTCTGAAATGAAAATTTTTCTTCTGTTCTTCATTTCTTTCATCATTTAACCTTCTTGCCTCTTGCAACAAGTTTTTGATCTTTCTCATCTCTTCCTGTGTTCTGTATCATCTAATGAATACTTCTTTGAATTCTTGAAGGTCTTTTAGATTTTTTTTTCTCAACAATATTTCCCTACATGTTTCCCCTCTCTCAAAGGTTACTTTTGTTGGTCTCGGCTTTCCTTCCCTCGAATATTTACCTAGTTGGTGTATGTTTACAATATCCTCAGGACCACAAACTACTCCAAGCTTTCTTATCAGGTCTACAACCCTAGCTTTATTTTCTTCAAGTCTCCCCTGCCATGTTGGCTCCTGGGATTCGCTTATGCCTGAGATTACCACTGTCTTCTCCTTATCAAGTGCCTGTCTGATGAGTGGGTTTGCCCTTTCCATCACAACGTCTTTCATTTTTTCGATTACTGTCTCTTTATAGTCAACTGTTTGTATGTTTTCCAGTGCCACCACCTTTACAGCCTCTTTTACTGCCACATTCCCCTTTAGTGCATCAGCAAAGGAAGTTTTCATGGCATCATTTTCCATATTCAGCTCCTGGAACTCTTTTCTGAAATGTTCAATGTTTTCCTTAATCTGGACATTCCAAGCAGCAATCTCGTCTCTCTCAGAAGAGAGCAGTGAACTAACATCTAATTCCTTTAGGTTGTCATTCAGCTGTTTGTTTTTATCTTCTTGTTTAGAAATTCTAGATTCTAGTTGACTCTTTGTGTGTGTGTGTGTGATTACCTAATTGTGATTACCTAATTGTGTTTAAGGGAAAGAGCCCAAAGCTCGTATCTTCCCGTCTCCTCATCGGTTCCATTTTAGACTTAGTGATACTTATCATACCTGTCCTTAAAACTATGGATTGAGATAGCATTAACTACCTCCTCGCTTAGCCAATTCCAATTATCAACTACTCTTACACTGAAAAAGTATTTCCTTACATCCTTCAAAGAAGTTTTCTTACCAAGCTTCAAACTATGACCTCTAGTTCTAGAGCCAGCCATATCAAAATATCCATCCTTATCCACTCTATCATAACCATGAAGGAATTTAAAGACTGTCACCATATCCCCCCTCACTCTTCTAGCTTCGAGTGATGGTAAGTCTAATTCCCTCAGCCTCTCATCATAACTGAGATTGCGTATTTCTGGCACCAGTTTCGTGGCATGTCTTTGAACTTTTTCAAGCTTAGCTATGTGCTTTTTCAAGTGCGGATTCCAAAAGGGGGCTGCATATTCCAGTTTTGGCCTCACATAGGTTACATAAATATTTCTGAACATTTCCCTGTCCATGTGCCTGAAGTCTACCCTTACATTTGATAAGAGTGCATATGCTGCCCTTACTATGCCATTTATATGTATTTCTGGAGACAAATCTGCCAGTATGTTTACTCCTAGATCTCTCTCATTTTCTGTCTCTTGAAGTTGTACTCCAGCCACCGAGTAGTCAAGCTTGGGCCTTCTTGCACTTGTACTCATTCTCATTACCTTACATTTTGAAGTATTGAATTTCATTAGCCACTTTTCTGACCACTCATGCAGATTATTTAGATCCTCCTGAAGTTCTCTACAATTATTCTCGTTTTTTACTTTCTTCACAATCTTTGCATCATCTGCAAATATATTCATGAATGAATTTACACACTCTGGTAGGTCATTTACATATACAAGGAACAAAAGTGGCCCTAAAACTGAACCCTGTGGAACTCCACTACTAACTCTTCTCCATTCAGACACTGAGTGTCTTACTCTAACCCTCTGTTCCCTTCCTTCTAAGTAAGTTTTTATCCATTCCAAAACATTTCCACCTATTCTAGCCATTGCTTGCAGCTTCCTAATAAGTCTCCCATGTGGAACAGTGTAAAACGCTTTCTGGAAGTCTAGGAATATGCAATCTGCCCAGCCCTCTCTTTCCTGTAGGATTTGGCTTACCTCATCATAAAATTCTAATAAGTTTGTTACTGCTGATCTACCTTCTCTGAAGCCATGTTGCCTCACTGACAAAAAGTTGAAGGATTCCAAGTAAAGAGAGATATGTTTCCTTAGTAGTTTCTCCATAACTTTGCAAACTATGCTGGTCAAGGAAACTGGTCTATAGTTCAGAGCCGTATCCCTCCTTCCCTTTTTGAAGATAGGTATCACATTTGCTTGTTTCCAGCATCTTGGAATTTCCCCCGACTCCAGTGACTCCTTAAATATGATACTTAGTGCCACTGATATTGTGTTTGCGCATTTTTTAAGCACATGAGGGGATATGTCATCAGGACCTGTAGCTTTATGAACATCTAAATCCATCAGCGCTTTGCATACCTCTGTGGCTGTAAGGTTGATGTTCTCTAATACCGGCCCTTGAGCTTCTATCACTGCAATCTGAGGGGGTAGGGTATTTTCTACTGTAAATACTGACTGAAACTCCTTGTTCAATTCTTTGCAGATCTCTTCATCCGTCTCAGTGATGCTTCCATCCGCTCTCTTTAGCCTTAAAACCTGTTCTTTTACCTTCAGTTTTCCTCTGATAAAGCTGTGGAAAAGCTTGGGATTTTCTTTAGCCTTCCTGGTGATGTCCCTCTCATAGTCTCTCTCTGCCTCTCTCCTTTTACTTAGGTAGTCATTTCTTGCTCTTTTGTAGGTTTGCCAGGCATTTATGTTTTTTCTCCTCCTATACCTTTTCCAGCATTTGTCTCTCCACTCCTTAGCTATTTTACACCCATTGTCGAACCATTTCTCTCTGGCATGTGATTACCTAATTGTGATTACCTAATTGTGTTTACGGGAAAGAGCCCAAAGCTCGTATCTTCCCGTCTCCTCATCGGTTCCATTTTAGACTTAGTGATACTTATCATACCTGTCCTTAAAACTATGGATTGAGATAGCATTAACTACCTCCTCGCTTAGCCAATTCCAATTATCAACTACTCTTACACTGAAAAAGTATTTCCTTACATCCTGCAAAGAAGTTTTCTTACCAAGCTTCAAACTATGACCTCTAGTTCTAGTATCAGCCATATCAAAATATCCATCCCTATCCATTCTATCATAACCATGAAGGAATTTAAAGACTGTCACCATATCCCCCCTCAATCTTCTAGCTTCGAGTGATGTGTGTGATTACCTAATTGCGCGTGTGATTACCTAATTGTGATTACCTAATTGTGTTTACGGGAAAGAGCCCAAAGCTCGTATCTTCCCGTCTCCTCATCGGTTCCATTTTAGACTTAGTGATACTTATCGTACCTGTCCTTAAAACTATGGATTGAGATAGCATTAACTACCTCCTCGCTTAGCCAATTCCAATTATCAACTACTCTTACACTGAAAAAGTATTTCCTTACATCCTGCAAAGAAGTTTTCTTACCAAGCTTCAAACTATGACCTCTAGTTCTAGTGCCAGCCATATCAAAATATCCATCCCTATCCACTCTATCATAACCATGAAGGAATTTAAAGACTGTCACCATATCCCCCCTCACTCTTCTAGCTTCGAGTGATGGTAAGTCTAATTCCCTCAGCCTCTCATCATAACTGAGATTGCGTATTTCTGGCACCAGTTTCGTGGCATGTCTTTGAACTTTTTCAAGCTTAGCTATGTGCTTTTTCAAGTGCGGATTCCAAAAGGGGGCTGCATATTCCAGTTTTGGCCTCACATAGGTTACATAAATATTTCTGAACATTTCCTTGTCCATGTGCCTGAAGGCTACCCTTACATTTGATAAGAATTCATATGCTGCCCTTACTACGCCATTTATATGTATTTCTGGAGACAAATCTGCCAGTATGTTTACTCCTAGATCTCTCTCATTTTCTGTCTCTTGAAGTTGTACTCCAGCCACCGAGTAGTCAAGCTTGGGCCTTCTTGCACTTGTACCCATTCTCATTACCTTACATTCTGAGGTATTGAATTTCATTAGCCACTTTTCTGACCACTCATGCAGATTATTTAGATCCTGCTGAAGTTCTCTACCATTGTTCTCGTTTTTTACTTTCTTCACAATCTTTGCATCATCTGCAAACATATTCATGAATGAATTTACAGACTCTGGTAGGTCATTTACATATACAAGGAACAAAGGTGGCCCTAAAACTGAACCCTGTGGAACTCCACTACTGACTCTTCTCCATTCAGACACTGAGTGTCTTACTCTAACCCTCTGTTCCCTTCCTTCTAAGTAAGTTTTTATCCATTCCAAGACATTTCCACCTATTCTAGCCATTGATTGCAGCTTCCTAATAAGTCGCCCATGTGGAACAGTGTCAAACGCTTTCTGGAAGTCTAGGAATATGCAATCTGCCCAGCCCTCTCTTTCCTGTAAGATTTGGCTTACCTCATCATAAAATTCTAATAAGTTTGTTACTGTTGATCTTCCTTCTCTGAAGCCATGTTGCCTCACTGACAAAAAGTTGAAGGATTCCAAGTGAAGAGAGATATGTTTCCTTAGTAGTTTCTCCATAACTTTGCAAACTATGCTGTGTGTGTGTGTGTTGTTCACACTCTGTATAATTATATACTAATACCAAGGAGCTAAAAGCAGTGGTTGAGGCATATGTGGATCGTGGTGAATGCCTGTTTCCTGGCTCGGCCGCCCCCCTTACAAGGGGAAATGAGGCCAGGTATATATATATATATATATATATATATATATATATATATATATATATATATATATATATATATATATATATATATAATATATATATATATATATATATATATATATATATATATATATATATATATATATATATATATATATATTTTCTTGTAATATACTTTTTTTTTTTTTTTTTTTTTTTTTTAGGATGGGATAGGATAGGAGGGGAAAAGGGGGAGGGGATTAAGGATATAAGGGAATTGGAGGGAAAAGCACGAAAATTAAATAAAGTAAGAGATAAAGAAAGAGAGGGGCAGACCCTCGTGCTAAGTTTTGATCTGGAATTCAGATACTTTAATTGAATATCATCCGTAATATACTTTAAAAAAATCGGTATCATCTGAAAAAAAAAAAAGTTCCAATTCATAGTTCTTTTTATTTAAGAATGCATTATCTTTTATCCTCAGATTTTATTTTATTTTATTTTATTTTATTTTATTTATTTATTTATTTATTTTTGTTTTTGTTTTTATTTATTTATTTTATTTTATTATTTTTTTTTAATTGAGGTCTGCCGGTTTAACAAAAGAAAAGGTCTTTCCATCGAGTGACTAAACCCCTCACATCTTTTAATGTCCGTACATATGTTCAAAGGAATATTATGTATTTTTTAAAGAAAAAATAACTATTTGCTCCATTGTTTTTTTTTCTAGTTTTGTGTTCTTTGAATTTAATCACCTAATTATTTGGAATAAAAAAAATTACAAAAAATATGCTCCTTGTTTATTTACATTCTCGAGAATCCTATATTGGTAACATGAAAGTAGAAACAATTAGAAAGAATAAGGAAACTTGAAAAAGGAAATGTAGTCTACGCTAACAAGACCTGCAAAGAGAGCAGTTTAAGCCCCTTGCGTATAAAAGAGATTTCCTTCTCCAGAAGCAAAGTACTTCTTTACTTTCCATTGCCTCTCACAACCAAATGCAGCACAATATATCACCTTACTTGGTATAATTTTAATATGCAAAGGACTTAAAATTTACAAATAATTGAGAGACCATATACTTTGCTTCTCACAGTCATAGTACCATTTCGCAGGCCTTTCAAACATTGTTTTCCTGTTTATGCGCCATATCATATGAACGACAACAAACTCTATAGCTGTTGTTTCTAATCATGTTATTTCTAGATAAGTTGTCTAATTTAAAATATCTTTCAGTATTGCAATATGATATAATTAAAACAATTGATTATCCTTGTATCATGAACTAATGCTTCATTTTCAATTATAAGTGTATAACTCTATTTCTAATGAGGAACTTAATATTAATATTTACCATCATGCTAGTTATGCTTTCCATAAGTAATCAAAGCTTTGAAACGGATATGAATAAATTCAGAGTATTATTTTTTCATCTACTATTGGATTTTGTATTGATTATATTTAGTATTGTATCCTTTATTGACGTAAAAAAATAGGAAATAATCCACGTGCGTTACATCTGTTGAAGCTCACACCTGTACTCACATTCATATCAACACACCTGTGTAAGAGCAAGGGTGTAGGGACGATATTGTTAAGTCGTAGTATAAAGCAACTGGTGCAAGGCTACCTAGTTCATAATAATTTTAGGTCATCGTAGATATAATTAATTAAAAAAAGTAAAGTCAGTTTCGGAAAGTATAGCTACTGTGAACCTACAAGTGAATTATAACTAAAGAAGACAAAAGAAAGAGAAAATCCTCTAACAACCAGTTTACCGCAAAGGAGGCTTGCAAAGTGAATTCTAAAATGTATAATATTGACAATCCGATAGAAAACATTGGAGAAGTCAACGTTACATTAGATGGTAAGTGGAATAATCCAAAGTGAAGTCTAAAATGTGTAACACTAGCAATCCGATTGACGACCTAGCAGATGTCAATGCAATTTAAGCGGAATATCAAATACAAAAGTTTATATTTAGCCGTAATTATTCCAATATATTTTATGCAAGTCTTTCTTACTTCTACTGCTACACACTTACTATGTAATGAAAACATATCATTACATACTTTATAAATAATAATAGTGTCTTGAATAGATTTCAAGACAGTTTATTTCTACGTACATATGTAAGTGTTGTTTTGCATGATAGTTTTGTTTATTGTAGTTTAAGTGCATGTATGTAGATTTATAGACATTGCATGTATACGTATTCATTTATATGAAGTATGTATAAGTATTTTTATGCATAGTGTATGTATAGCTCTGAAGTCGAGAGCAAAATCTGCTTTGGTAAGCTTTCTGCCAATCAATCTTTTACCGCGTCATGATAATGTTGATTACTTTGTGTAAACAGAGAGTTCTTTGCAATTATAACTGTCCACGTGTTCAGAACATGATTTTTTGTGTGCTGAATGAACGATAGAGTTTGTGCTTTGTTTTATTTGTGAGTTTATTCTCAGTTGCTGTCGTGAGATGCTACGAGGCACTCATGTTTACTGTGTTTATGGACAGTACTTGTAAGTTTGTTAATGAGTAATTAGTTGCTCTCGTGAGGTACTACGAGACACTCAAGCAGAAGAACGTGGTAGAGATACGTGATCTGAAGATATTCAAGTTTGATTCGAAGTCCCGTGATTGCTGACGACATTTGGGTAGATGAGTACAGATTTAAATTATTTCTAACAATGTTTTTGACTACATGTGAGGACAGAATGAGCTCATTTAATTGAACACTCGTAGGTAGAATGTATGTTAGAAAATTTATTATTCTGTATGAGGAAGTTTTACTTTGGTGAGGAGAGTTTATTTAATCATTCACATATCAACAGTTCACAAACCCCCTTATAATATATTTGCATGTATGTCTATGCATGAAATATTAATTGTATTTTATTGGTAGAGGATTTTAAATTTGAGATCGCTTGTAGGCCTCTACCGAAGCCGTGTCAGGATTTCCGAATTTAGGGGGTTATAAGAACGAAGGGTAATAACACATAGGAAATCCTCCACAAACAGGATATCTTTTATATGGGAAACCACTATAACACCTTATATTGTTATTATAGATGAGGTAACTTGCTTTGTAAATATGAATAAACTTAGAGCAGCTTAGGGTTTCTCATTTTTGCAAGATGATGATGATAATAATAATAATAAAAATAATAGAACAACAACAACAACCACAAGTATGATAATAATAATAATAATAATAATAATAATAATAATAATAATAATAATAATAACACTAGTAATAATAATTATCACTATTATTGTCTTGAATATATTTCAAGACAGTTTATTTCTACGTATATTATGTAAGTGATATTTTGCATATAGTTTCGTTTATTGTAACGTAAGTGCATGAATATATACTTTTACACTTAGTATGTATACCTATTAATTTCTATCATTTATACACGTATATTTGTATGTATAATGTGTAGTTTATTATGGAGGATGGCTGTAGAAGACTTGGAGAAAGGAATGTAGGTCACTAATGGATTTTAGCCATTAACCCTACACCTCCTTGATAACGCTTATTGCATCGCCTGCCTTGTTAAACAAAGAACCGTTGTAAGCAAGTCATAACTCAACTTAGTCCTAGTACCAAGGACTCCAACAAATGAGGGGAGTTTTGTAAGACTTTCTTGCAAAAAGTCAGTTGCCGTCGTGAGATGCTACGAGGCACTCATTCTTACTGTGTTTGTTAACAGTACTTATAAGTTTAT
>JAXCGZ010010274.1:30000-38355 GCA_037179515.1 Halocaridina rubra | reverse complement strand
ATAATCTTTAAAATATAAAAGACCTGAACACACAAACTGTAACATTCACCGAGATGCATCGCCGTATTAGTGGGGACCTAACTCCCACCACTCTCATAACGGCCCAACACTTGCAATTTTATTTCAAGAATTATTGCCTTTCTGCCTCTTTTGGGAGTAGAAGCACTTACACAGTCTTTTCTTAGGCTTTTACTGGCCATGATAGTGCAATATATAATCTTTAAAATATAAAAGAACTGAAAATATAAACGTAACACAAACACAGAACACTAAATATATCCACTCACTATACTGGCTAACGGCACACTAATGGAAGCGTGGTGGGAAAAGTGTTTGCGGTTGCTTATTTACTAAAAAAAAAAAATCTATTTTTTTTTGGCAGGCGTTATTCGCGACATTTGAATTACTTTACTATTATTTTTTGGGGGCGTTATGGCAATTTCGCGGATAAATAAAACTGTGTAAAAAAGGGAACAAGGTATATATATATATAACCAAATAAGCACATTATATATGTGAAAACATGAATCATTTTTTACCCCGACTGGGACTCGAACCTAGGACTTATGATTACTAAGTCAAGGCGCTACCACTACACCACAGAAGGTTAAAAGGAATCCAACCTTATAGCTTATATCTGCTATACTTAGGAATGAACGCATTCTAACTGAATGCCACTGTGTTCATATTACAGATTCCCCAACCTCACTCGTGGCTTCATTTTAGCATTTAATTCAATTCCCAATCTCATTCGGGCCATGAAATAACCAAATAAGCACATTATATATGTGAAAACATGAATTATTCTTTACCCCGACCGGGACTCGAACCTAGGACTTATGATTACTAAGTCAAGGCGCTACCACTACACCACAGAAGGTTAAAAGGAATCCAACCTTATAGCTTATATCTGCTATACTTAGGAATGAACGCATTCTAACTGAATGCCACTATGTTCATATTACAGATTCCCCAACCTCACTCGTGGCTTCATTTTAGCATTTAATTCAATTCCCAATCTCATTCGGGCCATGAAATTACCAAATAAGCACATTATATTTGTGAAAACATGAATCATTTTTTACCCCAACCTTATAGCTTAGGAATGAACGCATAACAGATATTAGCTATAAGGTTGGATTCCTTTTAACCTTCTGTGGTGTAGTGGTAGCGCCTTTATGTAGTAATCATAAGTCCTAGGTTCGAGTCCCGGTCGGGGTAAAAAATGATTCATGTTTTCACATATATAATGTGCTTATTTGGTTATTTCATGGCCCGAATGAGATTGGGAATTTAATTAAATGCTAAAATGAAGCTACGAGTGAGGTTTGGGAATCTGTAATATGAACATAGTGGCATTCAGTTAGAATGCATTCATTCCTAAGTATAGCAGTTATAAGCTATAAGGTTGGATTCCTTTTAAACCTTCTGTGGTGTAGTGGTAGTGCCTTGACTTAGTAATCATAAGTCCTAGGTTCGAGTCCCGGTCGGGGTAAAAAATGAATCATGTTTTCACATATATAATGTGCTTATTTGGTTATTTCATGGCCCGAATGAGATTGGGAAATGAATTAAATGCTAAAATGAAGCCACGAGTGAGGTTGGGGAATCTGTAATATGAACATAGTGGCATTCAGTTAGAATGCGTTCATTCCTAAGTATAGCAGATATAAGCTATAACGTTGGATTCCTTTTAACCTTCTGTGGTGTAGTGGTAGCGCCTTGACTTAGTAATCATAAGTCCTAGGTTCGAGTCCCAGTCGGGGTAAAAAATGATTCATGTTTTCACATATATAATGTGCTTATTTGGTTATTTCATGGCCTGAATGAGATTGAGAATTGAATTAAATGCTAAAATGAAGCCACGAGTGAGGTTGGGGAATCTGTAATATGAACATAGTGGCATTCAGTTAGACTGCGTTCATTCCTAAGTATAGCAGATATAAGCTAAAAGGTTGGATTCCTTTTAACCTTCTGTGGTGTAGCGCCTTGACTTAGTAATCATAAGTCCTAGGTTCGAGTCCCGGTCGGGGTAAAAAAAATGATTCATGTTTTCACATATATAATGTGCTTATTTGGTTATTTCGTGGCCCGAATGAGATTGGGAATTGAATTAAATGCTAAAATGAAGCCATGAGTGAGGTTGGGGAATCTGTAATATGAACATAGTGGCATTCAGTTAGAATGCGTTCATTCCTAAGTATAGCAGATATAAGCTATAAGGTTGGATTACTTTTAACCCTCTGTAGTGTATTGGTAGCGCCTTGACTTAGTAATCATAAGTCCTAGGTTCGAGTCCTGGTCGGGGTAAAAAATGATTCATGTTTTGACATATATAATGTGCTTATTTGGTTATTTTATGGCCTGAATGAGACTGGGAATTGAATTAAATGCTAAAATGAAGCCACGAGTGAGGTTGGGGAATCTGTAATATGAACATAGTGGCATTCAGTTAGAATGCGTTCATTCCTAAGTATAGCAGATATAAGCTATAAGGTTGGATTCCTTTTAACCTTCTGTGGTGTAGTGGTAGCGTCTTGACTTAGTAATCATAAGTCCTAGGTTCGAGTCCCGGTGGGGGTAAAAAATGATTCATGTTTTCACATATATAATGTGCTTATTTGGTTATTTCATGTCCTGAATGAGATTGGGAATTGAAGTAATTGCTAAAATGAAGCCACGAGTGAGATTGGGGAATCTGTAATATGAACAAAGTGGCATTCAGTTAGAATGCGTTCATTCCTAAGTATAGCAGATATAAGATATAAGGTTGGATTCCTTTTAAACTTCTGTGGTGTAGTGGTAGCGCCTTGACTTAGTAATCATAAGTCCTAGGTTCGAGTCCCAGTCGGGGTAAAAAATGATTCATGTTTTCACATATATAATGTGCTTATTTGGTTATTTCATGGCCTGAATGAGATTGAGAATTGAATTAAATGCTAAAATGAAGCCACGAGTGAGGTTGGGGAATCTGTAATATGAACATAGTGGCATTCAGTTAGACTGCGTTCATTCCTAAGTATAGCAGATATAAGCTAAAAGGTTGGATTCCTTTTAACCTTCTGTGGTGTAGCGCCTTGACTTAGTAATCATAAGTCCTAGGTTCGAGTCCCGGTCGGGGTAAAAAAAATGATTCATGTTTTCACATATATAATGTGCTTATTTGGTTATTTCGTGGCCCGAATGAGATTGGGAATTGAATTAAATGCTAAAATGAAGCCATGAGTGAGGTTGGGGAATCTGTAATATGAACATAGTGGCATTCAGTTAGAATGCGTTCATTCCTAAGTATAGCAGATATAAGCTATAAGGTTGGATTACTTTTAACCCTCTGTAGTGTATTGGTAGCGCCTTGACTTAGTAATCATAAGTCCTAGGTTCGAGTCCTGGTCGGGGTAAAAAATGATTCATGTTTTGACATATATAATGTGCTTATTTGGTTATTTTATGGCCCGAATGAGACTGGGAATTGAATTAAATGCTAAAATGAAGCCACGAGTGAGGTTGGGGAATCTGTAATATGAACATAGTGGCATTCAGTTAGAATGCGTTCATTCCTAAGTATAGCAGATATAAGCTATAAGGTTGGATTCCTTTTAACCTTCTGTGGTGTAGTGGTAGCGCCTTGACTTAGTAATCATAAGTCCTAGGTTCGAGTCCCGGTGGGGGTAAAAAATGATTCATGTTTTCACATATATAATGTGCTTATTTGGTTATTTCATGTCCCGAATGAGATTGGGAATTGAAGTAATTGCTAAAATGAAGCCACGAGTGAGATTGGGGAATCTGTAATATGAACAAAGTGGCATTCAGTTAGAATGCGTTCATTCCTAAGTATAGCAGATATAAGATATAAGGTTGGATTCCTTTTAAACTTCTGTGGTGTAGTGGTAGCGCCTTGACTTAGTAATCATAAGTCCTAGGTTCGAGTCCCGGTCGGGGTAAAAAATGATTCATGTTTTCACATATATAATGTGCTTAATTGGTTATTTCATGGCCCGAATGAGATTGGGAATTGAATTAAATGCTAAAATGAAGCCGCGAGTGAGGTTGAGGAATCCGTAATATGAACATGGTGGCATTCAGTTAGAATGCGTTCATTCCTAAGTATAGCAGATATAAGCTATAACGTTGGATTCCTTTTAACCTTCTGTGGTGTAGTGGTAGCGCCTTGACTTAGTAATCATAAGTCCTAGGTTCGAGTCCCGGTCGTGGTAAAAAATTATTCATGTTTTCACATATGTAATGTGCTTATTTGGTTATTTCATGGCCCGAATGTGATTGGGAATTGAATTAAATGCTAAAATGAAGCCACGAGAGAGGTTGGGGAATCTGTAATATGAACATAGTGGCATTCATTTAGAATGCGTTCATTCCTAAGTATAGCAGATATAAGCTATAAGGTTGGATTCCTTTTTACCTTCTGTGGTGTAGTGGTAGCACCTTGATTTAGTAATCATAAGTCCTAGGTTCGAGTCCCAGTCGGGATAAAAAATGATTCATGTTTTCACATATATAATGTGCTTATTTGGTTATTTCATGGCCCGAATGAGATTGGGAATTGAATTAAATGCTAAAATGAAACCACGAGTGAGGTTGGGGAATCTGTAATATGAACATAGTGGCATTCAGTTAGAATGCATTCATTTCTAATTATAGCAGATATAAGCTATAAGGTTGGATTCCTTTTAACCTTCTGTGGTGTAGTGGTAGTGCCTTGACTTAGTAATCATAGGTCCTAGGTTCGAGTCCCGGTCGGGGTAAAAAATGATTCATGTTTTCTCATATATAATGTGATTATTTGGTTATTTCATGGCCCGAATGAAATTGGGAATTAAATTAAATGCTAAAATGAAGCCACGAGCGAGGTTGGGGAATCTGTAATATGAACATAGTGGCATTCAGTTAGAATGCATTCATTCCTAAGTATAGCAGATATAAGCTATAAGGTTGGATTCCTTTTTACCTTCTGTGGTTTAGTGGTAGCGCCTTGACTTAGTAATCATAAGTCCTAGGTTCGAGTCCCGGTGGGGGTAAAAAATGATTCATGTTTTCACATATATAATGTGCTTATTTGGTTATTTTATGGCCCGAATGAGATTGGGAATTGAATTAAATGCTAAAATGAAGCCACGAGTGAGGTAGGGGAATCTGTAATATGAACATAGTGGCATTCAGTTAGAATGCGTTCATTCCTAAGTATAGCAGATATAAGCTATAAGGTTGGATTCCTTTTAACCTTCTGTGGTGTAGTGGTAGTGCCTTGACTTAGTAATCATAAGTCCTAGGTTCGAGTCCCGGTCGGGGTAAAAAATGATTCATGTTTTCACATATATAAAGTGATTATTTGGTTATTTCATGACCCGAATGAGATTGGGAATTGAATTAAATGCTAAAATGAAGCCACGAGTTAGGTTGGGGAATCTGTAATATGAACATAGTGGCATTCAGTTAGAATGCGTTCATTCCAAAGTAGAGCATATATAAGCTATAAGGTTGGATTCCTTTTTACCTTCTGTGGTGTAGTGGTAGCGCCTTGACTTAGTAATCATAAGTCCTGGGTTCGGGTCTCGGTCGGGGTAAAAAATGATTCATGTTTTCACATATATAATGTGCTTATTTGGTTATTTCATGGCCCGAATGAGATTGGGAATTGAATTAAATGCTAAAATGAAGCCACGAGCTAGGTTGGGGAATCTGTAATATGAACATAGTGGCATTCAGTTAGAATGCGTTCATTCCTAAGTATAGCAGATATAAGCTATAAGGTTGGATTTCGTAGCGCCTTGACTTAGTAATCATAAGTCCTAGGTTCGAGTCCCGGTCGGGGTAAAAAATGATTCATGTTTTCACATATATAATATTCTTATTTGGTTATTTCATGGCCCGAATTTGATTGGGAATTGAATTAAATGCTAAAATGAAGCCACGAGTGAGGTAGGGGAATCTGTATTATGAACATAGTGGCATTCAGTTAGAATGCGATCATTCCTAAGTATAGCATATATAAGCTAAAAGGTTGGATTCCTTTTAATGTTCTGTGTTGTAGTGGTAGCGCCTTGACTTAGTAATCATAAGTCCTAGGTTCGAGTCCCGGTCGGGGTAAAAAATGATTCATGTTTTCACATATATAATGTGCTTATTTGGTTATATCATGTCCCGAATGAAATTGGGAATTGAATTAAATGCTAAAATGAAGCCACGAGCTAGGTTGGGGAATCTGTAATATGAACATAGTGTCATTCAGTTAAAATGCATTCATTCCTAAGTATAGCAGATATAAGCTATAAGGTTGGATTCCTTTTAACTTTCTGTTTTGTAGTGGTAGCGCCTTGACTTAGTAATCATAAGTCCTAGGTTCGAGTCCCGGTCGGGGTAAAAAATGATTCATGTTTTCACATATATAATGTGCATATTTGGTTATTTCATGGCCCGAATGAGATTGGGAATTGAATTAAATGCTAAAATGAAGCCATGAGTGAGGTTGGGGAATCTGTAATATGAACATAGTGGCATTCAGTTAGAATGCGTTCATTCCTAAGTATAGCAGATATAAGCTATAAGGTTGGATTCCTTTTCACCTTCTGTGGTGTAGTGGTAGTGCCTTGACTTAGTAATCATAAGTCCTAGGTTCGAGTCCCAGTCGGGGTAAAAAATGATTCATGGTTTCACATATATAATGTGCTTATTTGGTTATTTCATGGCCCGAATGAGATTAGGAATTGAATTAAATGCTAAAATGAAGCCACGAGTGAGGTTGGGGAATCTGTAATATGAACATAGTGGCAGTCAGTTAGAATGCGTTCATTCCTAAGTATAGCAGATATAAGCTATAAGGTTCTATTCCTTTTAACGTTCTGTGGTGTAGTGATAGCGCCTTGACTTAGTAATCATATGTCCTAGGTTCGAGTCCCGGTCGGGGTAAAAAATGATTCTTGTTTTCATATATGTAATGTGCTTATCTGGTTATTTCATGGCACGAATGAGATTGTGAATTGAATTAAATGCTAAAATGAAGCCACGAGTGTGGTTGGGGAATCTGTAATATGAACATAGTGGCATTCAGTTAGAATGCGTTCATTCCTAAGTATAGCAGATATAAGCTATAAGGTTGGATTCCTTTTAACCTTCTGTGGTGTAGTGGTAGCGCCTTGACTTAGTAATCATAAGTCCTAGGTTCGAGTCCTGGTCTGGGTAAAAAAAATTATTCATGTTTTCACATATATAATGTGCTTATTTGATTATTTCATGGCCTGAATGAGATTGGGAATTGAATTAAATGCTAAATTGAAGCCACGAGTGAGGTAGGGGAATCTGTAATATGAACATAGTGGCATTCAGTTAGAATGCGTTCATTCCTAAGTATAGCAGATATAAGCTATAAGGTTGGATTCCTTTTAACCTTCATTGGTGTTGTGGTAGCGCCTTGACTTAGTAATCATAAGTCCTAGGTTCGAGTCCCGGTCGGGGTAAAAAATGATTCATGATTTCACATATATAATGTGCTTATTTGGTTATTTCATGGCCCGAATGAGATTGGGAATTGAATTAAATGCTAAAATGAAGCCACGAGTGAGGTTGAGAAATCTGTAATATGAACATAGTGGCATTCAGTTAGAATGCGTTCATTCCTAAGTATAGCAGATATAAGCTATAAGGTTGGATTCCTTTTAATGTTCTGTGGTGTAGTGGTAGCGCCTTGAGTTAGTAATCATAAGTCCTAGGTTCGAGTCCCGGTCGGGGTAAAAAATTATTCATGTTTTCACATATATAATGTGCAGTAAGGTTGGGGAATCTGTAATATGAACATAGTGACATTCAGTTAGAATGCATTCATTCTGAAGTATAACAGATATAAGCTATAAGATTGGATTCCTTTTAACCTTCTGTGGTGTAGTGGTAGCGCCTTGATTTACTAATCATAAGTCCTAGGTTCGAGTCCCGGTCGGGGTAAAAAATGATTCATGTTTTCACATATATAATGTGCTTATTTGGTTATTTCATGGCCCGAATGAGATTGGGAATTGAGTTA
This sequence comes from Halocaridina rubra, assembly GCA_037179515.1. NCBI lineage: Eukaryota > Metazoa > Arthropoda > Malacostraca > Decapoda > Atyidae > Halocaridina > Halocaridina rubra. The sequence goes on along the minus strand of JAXCGZ010010274.1, from coordinate 30,323 downwards.
AATGCTAAAATGAAGCCACGAGTGAGGTTGGGGAATCTGTAATATGAACATAGTGGCATTCAGTTAAAATGCGTTCATTCCTAAGTATAGCAGATATAAGCTATAAGGTTGGATTCCTTTTAACCCTCTGTGGTGTAATGGTAGCGCCTTGACTTAGTAATCATAAGTCCTAGGTTCGAGTCCCGGTTGGGGTAAAAAATGATTCATGTTTTCACATATATAATGTGCTTATTTGGTTATTTCATGGCCCGAATGAGATTGGGAATTGAATTAAATACTAAAATGAAGCTACGAGTGAGGTTGGGGAATCTGTAATATGAACA
>JAXCGZ010010274.1:0-25000 GCA_037179515.1 Halocaridina rubra | reverse complement strand
CTTTTCATTATAAACAACTGCAAGCAACTTAAATTTTTATGGAAGTGATAGGAAAACTTACCGTGAATGAGGTGATGATGACGTGACATACATAGGTATTTTACAATTATTTTTACGTTTACGTACTGTATAAACCCTCCCTGCACTTTTAAAAAAACACCCTTTACATTATAAATAACAGCCTGCAGCGTAAATTTATGTGAAAGTGATAGATAAAATTACGGTGAATGAAGTGGTAATTACATGACATACTCATGTACATAGGTATTTTACAATTATTTTTATGTTTACGTACTGTATAAACCCTCCCTGCACTGTTAAAAAAACGCCCTTTACATTATAAATAACAGCATGCAACGTAAATTTACATGAAAGTGATAGATAAAATTACAGTGAATGAAGTGGTAATTACATGACATACTCATGTATATAGGTATTTTACAATTTTTTTTACGTTTACGTACTGTATAAACCCTCCCCGCATTGTTAAAAAAACACCCTTTACATTATAAATAACAGCATGCAATGTAAATTTACATGAAAGTGATAGATAAAATTACAGTGAATGAAGTGGTAATTACATGACATACTCATGCACATGGGTATTTTACAATTATTATAAATAACAGCATGCAACGTAAATTTATATGTACGTGATGGGTAAACTTACCATGAATGAGGTGATGATGATCTTTCTTGACCCCGGAGGAAATTATTTCGCAGCCAGTAAAAGCTTTACGGCTGCTTTTTGAGGGAGAAGTACATGGTAATGGGGAGTTGCTGTCGCTGTTTCTTCATTTGTTGGAAGATGGTATGGTAAGGAATCATGGCATCGTCGAGAAAATTACAGAAGGTCACCGAACGAACCATATTATCGTCATATTCCTGTGAGAGTTGTTGGAGTTCTTTAAAATTTTCATACATGGCTGCCAAACGTTCGAGTGTAAGGCCAGGTTCTTCAATTTCTTCGTGCGTTTCCTCAAGTTCTTCCTCTTCTTCGCTCGCTGATTTCGTCATTTCTTCCAAGTCTTCATCAGTCAAAGGCTGCGAGTGGCAGTCAGTCAGTTCATTCACATCTTCAGGAGTCATATCTTTAAAGCCTTCTCCTCCTAGCAATGCAGCCAACTTCACAGCTTTCGCAACTGCCGACTTCTGCACTTCGTCAGGAGCAAATCCCTTGTAGTCGTGGATGACTTCGGGCCACAATTTCTTAGACCTGGCATTGATTGTGGCCGACTTCATCTCTTTGATTACTTTCTGAATATTTTGTAGGCATGTGGCAATCGTGTAATTACGCCAGTACGTCTTCACTGAGAAGTCTTTGTCCGAATCTATGGCTTCAACAAGGTTTTCCAGGGCATTTCGTGTGTAGAGGGCCTTGAACGCACGAATAACACCTTGATCCATAGACTGAATCAGTGACATCGTATTCGATGGCTGGAACTCAACTTGAACACCGTCATATTGGAGATTAGTTGCGTGGCCACCAGCATTATCCATCAAAAGAAGGACTTTAAATTTAAGGCCTTTTTTCGCAAGATAAAGTTTTACCTGAGGGATAAAGCATTGGTGAAACCAGTCCAATGAGAGGCTTTTTGTGATCCATGCCTTAAAGTTATGCATCCAATACACTGGCAGCAGATTCTTATTCTTGTTCTTCAAAGCCCTAGGGTTCTTTGACTTGTAGATAAGCCCAGGCTTTAACATGAAGCCCGCAGCATTCCCGTACATGATGAGGGTAACGCGATCTTTGTGCGCTTTAAATCCCTGGGCTTTACCTTCGTCCTTGAAGAGAAAAGTGCAAGATGGCATTCTCTTCCAAAGTAAGCCAGTCTCATCCATGTTGAAGACTTGCTCAGGAACATATTCCCCTTCGGCGATAATTTTCTTGAAGTCGTTTGTGACGTAATTTTTTGCGGCAGCTGTATCTGCAGAGGCAGCTTCGCCATGCACTGAAACGCTTTTTAGGCCATAGCGTTTTTGAAATTTGAAGAACCATCCCTTGCTAGCAACGAACGGTTGTATCCTCTTCGCCTTTGTTTGTATGATATTGGTGTCTAAGCTGATGTTTTTCTTTCTGCAATCAGTAATCCACAGGGCCAAAGCAGCTTCCATCCGCACTACTGCCTTATTGCGGGATGTTACAACCCTTTTCGCTGATTTATCAAAGAAATGCTCGCTGTTTTCCTGATCCTTGCCTTGTCCTTTTTGATGTAGCGAACAGTAGATTCATTGAGGCCAAAGTAGCGGCCAACATCCACACACCTTTTTCCTTCTTTCAACATATCTAAGAGTTTCACATTATCTACAATGGTTGATATATTCCTTTGCCGCTTAGGCTGACTACCAGAAGCCTTAGAAGGTGAAGGATGTTTGGGAGGCATTGCAAAGGTTAAATTACGCGGGAAAACACAATCACAAGCAAAACGTGTTAATAAGCACAAGGAGAACGGCGCACACATGAGTTAGACCGAACGAGTGAGGCGGCACATTGGAAAATGGAGGGAGAAGCAAACTGCAATGAAAAAGCCAATCAGACCCCATGATACAGAACATATTGAAAAACAATTCTGTGATTCGTCGTCTCCCGACCTTTCAGCCAATAGCATTCCATGAACTATCTCACGTAGGTGAGAGCCTTTTCGTTTTCTGAAACGCTGATAGCGGTATCGTATTTTACATGGTGCAATACTGTTAGTATTTATGTTTTTTACTATTTTTTACTGCTTTATTATTCTTAGGCTAAGAAATAAATTTTTTTTTATCAATAAAATCATGAAACTACTGGAAATTTTAATATATGCTAGCTCACGTGGGTGAGACCCCAATACATTGTACGCTATCGGACAGTATTTTACATGATGCAATACTGTGAGTTATATATCTAAATTTATGTTTTTTAAAATTTTTTTACTGTTTTAATACTCTTAGGCTAGGAAATACTTGTTTTATCAATAAAATAATGAAAATTTTAATATTCACTAGCTCACGTAGGTGCGACCCTTTTTATTTTCCGAAACGCTGATAGCGGTATCGTATTTTACATTGTGCATTACTGTTAGTATTTATGTTTTTTACTATTTTTTACTGTTTTTTTATTCTTAGGCTAAGAAACACGTTTTTTTATCAATAAAATCATGAAACTACTGGAAATTTTAATATATGCTAGCTCACGTAGGTGCGACCCTTTGCGTTTTCCGAAACTCTGATACCGGTATCGTTCTTTCTATGGTGCAGAGTTACATGTTCAAATTTATGTTTTTTTTAACTATTTCTTACTGTTTTATTATTCGTAGGCTGGGAAATCTTTTTTTTATCAATAAAATAATGACTTTTTTTTCAATAAAAAAATGAAAATACTGAATATTTTTATTTTTTTAATATTTTAATATTTTTGCATATACCAAAAAAAAAAAAAAAAAAATCCAAAAAAAAATGCGATACAGTGATTTCGCGAGCTAAGAATCGTGATAGAGCGAAGGATCACTGTATATATATATATATATAATATATATATATATATATATATATATATATATATATATATATATATATATATATATAAGGAGCACATGGGGCCTTTTATATTTGTGCCCTGTGGAGCGGGCATAATATCAAAGAATAGCCTCACCGTATTCCCTGCGTGTCGTAAAAGGCGACTAAAAGTGGACGGGGCGGGGGGACTGGGAATCCCCCCCCCCCCCTTGTATCAACCTCCTGCGAGGCGTCAACGAAGAGTGGGAGTAGACCAGACCTAGAAGTCCGGAGGGCCAAAGGCCTGCCAAAAATCTTGCTGCTGTAGTAGACAGGCAGCGGCGGCCGATTACTCCCGCAAAACCCTAGAGGTTTCCCACACGAGGGCGCGGCGGCGCACTCTTGGCCATCCCATCATCATCCTTAGCCCAGCAGGGGCTTTGCCATTGAGCGGTTGGTTGGAGACGATAATAAGGAGCACATGGGGCCTTTTATATTTGTGCCCTGTGGGGCGGGCATAATATCAAAGAATAGCCTCACCGTATTCCCTGCGTGTCGTAAAAGGCGACTAAAAGTGGACGGGGCGGGGGGACTGGGAATCCTCCCCCCTTGTATCAACCTCCTGCGAGGGGTCAACGAAGAGGGGGAGTAGATGGGAGAATAACTTCTCCCCAAACTTTCCTTTCTTGACGTCGGCTACCCCCCAATTTAAGGGGGAAACAGCCACGGTATATATATATATATATATATATATATATATATATATATATATATATATATATATATATATATATATATATATATATATATATATATATATATATATATATATATATATATATATATATATATATATATATATATATATATACGCTAAAGAGTTGGTTGCCAGACTTGTATTAGGAAGTGTTGCTTGTATTAGGAAGTGTTGCTAGGAAGACTCAGGTGTCAAGAATTTAAGTTTATGATGAGTATTTATTATATAAGGTTTAGGAAAGGGAGAATCCCACATGGTGCAATACTGTTATTATTTATGGTTTTTACTAATTTTTACTGTTTTTTTATTCTTAGTCTAAGAAATACGTTTTTTTATCAGTAAAATAATGAAACTACTGGAAATTTTAATATATGCTAGCTCACGTAGGTGCGACCCTTTACGTTTTCCGAAACGCTGATACCGGTATCGTACTTTCTATGGTGCAGAGTTACATGTTCAAATTTATTTTTTTTTACTATTTCTTACTGTTTTATTATTCGTAGGCTGGGAATTTTTTTTTTTATCAAAATAATAAAAAAAATGTTTCAATAAAAAAATGAAAATACTGAACAGTTTTATTTTTTTAATATTTTAATATTTTTGCATATACCAAAAAAAAAAAAAAAAAAAAAAAATTGCCAAAAAAATGCGATACAGTGAATTCGCGAGCTAAGAATCACGATAGAGCGAAGGATCACTATATATATATATATATAATATATATATATATATATATATATATATATATATATATATATATATATATATATATATATATATATATATATATATATATACAGTGTTGCCTCACCTATCGCGGTAGTTCGGTTCCGGGACCCGGCGCGAACCCTTAAATCTGTGGAGTAGGATCAGCCTATATGTACATAGATATTTTAATGTATTTTTACGTTTACACTGTATAAACCCTCCCTGTACTGTTAAAAAAACACCCTTTACATTATAAATAACAGCAAGCAACGTAATTTTTTTATGAAAGTGATAGGAAAACTTACCATGAATGAGGTGATGATGACTTGACATACATAGGTACAGTATTTTACAATAATTTTTACGTTTACGTAAAATAGCGGCCGACATCCACAAACTTTTTTCCTTCTTTCAACATATGTAAGAGTTTCACTTTATCTACAATGGTTAACATTTTCGTTTGCCGCTTAGGCTCACTACAAGATGCCTTAGAAGATGAAGGATGCTTGGGAGGCATTGCAAAGGTTAAAATATGCGAGTAAAAAAATCACAAGCAAAACATATTAATAATAATAAGCACGACATGAATGGCGCACACGAGTGAGGCGAGGCAATGGAAGATGGTGGAAGCCTTTGTCCGAAACGCTGATAGCGGTATCGTATTTTACATGTTGCAATACTGTTAGTATTTATGTTTTTTACTATTTTTTACTGTTTTATTATTCTTAGGCTAAGAAATACGTTTTTTTATCAATAAAATCATGAAACTAATGGAAATATAAATATATATGCTAGCTCACGTTGCTTCGACCCCAATACATTGTACGCTATCGAACACAAGCAATACGTGAGTTAGACTGAACGTGTCTTTGTCCAAAACGCTGATAGCGGTATCGTATTTTACATGTTGCAATACTGTTAATATTTATGTTTTTTGCTATTATTTACTGTTTTATTATTCTTAGGCTAATAAATACGTTTTTTTTATCAATAAAATCATGAAACTATTGGAAATATAAATATATATGCTAGCTCACGTAGCTGCGACCCCAATACATTTTACGCTATCGAACACTATTTCGTATGATGCAATACTGTGAGTTATGCTGTACGTACGTATATCATTCAGTTATTAGTACAATGTATATTAATTTAAAATTCATCTACTTATTTGATGATTGTACAAAATCTATTGTATTTATTCATTGTAATTTGGACCAAATATTCCTTTTGTAAAGATTATACTGTACTTTTCATAAGAGGTGGTCAATAAACGTATCTATCTATCTATCTATCTATCTACATTTATGTTTTTTGCTATTTTTTACTGTTTTATTATTTGTAGGCAGAGAAATAATTTTTTTTTATCAATTAGATAATGAAATATGTTTTTTTTTTCAATAAAAAAAAATGAAAATACTGATAATTTTTTTTTTAATATTTTAATATTTTTGCATATACCCATGAAATAAAATAATAATTTATCCAAAAAAAAAAAACGCGATAGAGTGAGAAAGCGAACAAGAAGCGCGAATAACTGGGGTAACACTGTATATATATATATATATATATATATATATATATATATATATATATATATATATATATATATATATATATATATATATATATATATATATATATATATATATATATATATATATATATATATATATATATATATACGCTGAAGAGTTGGTTGCCAGACTTATATTAGGAAGTGTTGTTAGGTAAGACTCAGGTGTCAAGAATTTAAGTTTATGATGAGTATTTATTATATAAGGTTTAGGAAAGGGAGAATCCCACTGGATTGGAGGAGTACGTATGTAGTTCCACTTAATAAAAGAAAGGGAGATAAGTATGAATTTAGTAGTTTTAGAAGAACTTGAATGTACTAGCTTCCTGGCTAGTACAGTGGTAACGCGCTGGCTTGGCATTCATGAGGTCAGCAGATTGAGCCCTCTCCAGGCAAGAGAGTTTAAGCTTTTTACTTGGGAGGTTACTGCTGTAGCTGGACACCACAGTAGGGGGTTGGGGCTTGCACCGGCTGACGCCCACCTGAACAGGGACGACGCCCCTGATTGGAGGGCTAAAACCCAGCAAACTTTTACTTTTTAACTTTAATGGCTGGAAGTTACATATTTAGAGGTTTAGCACTAACGTATGTGAAAATTTCTTCTCACAAGATCTGCTCCACCCAGAATCAATTTCCAGAGAGTGTTTTTAAGAGCACAGCCATAGAGCAGTTGAAGAGAAATTTAGGCAGATTCCAGCACACATACTAGGGTGAGTTTGTACTGGGTAGGCATTACCAAGTCTATATGAAGTATGTCCTTGGTATGGAATGTAAGGTCTGTGAGATACTAATCCTTACCTTGTAAATTTCTCTCTCATTTAGGCTTTCTTTAGTTCAGCACTTTAATTCATTTTGTAATTTTATATTTTTAAACATGATTTGATATATAATTTAATAATATTTACTATTTTATTTCATAGTTTACTTTCATAGGTTTTTCTTATTTTATTTCTTTTGACATTTATGGGACTAATATATTAGTTCCTTTTATTATAACCCTCTTAATAAATATTTTCTTAATCAACTATAACAAACAAAAATATATGTCAAAGAAAGAGTCATTGAGAGAAAGAGAGAGATAACTTAGGAATGAAGAGGTTTTCACTTTGGGAGAAAAAAGAGTGACATATTGAACAAATGGCACTTGATGCTTTTCACTTATACCATGAAATTTATGAGTATAATGAAGTGAACTACTAAGACGATCTGAATACTTGCAAAGAAAAAAGTGGCTCTGACTATCTCAGCTACTGCCTCTGATCACATCATCAACTCTTATAGTCAATCATGACCTGCAAATGAATGTACAGAGTCTAAGATGTTTTATATTTTTTATTTTTTTGTTAACATTATTTCACTTAGTGAATGAATGTAAAATGTTTATAAGAATAAGAAACATTTAATTATGTGCTTTAAAGGTTAAAAAGAAAATCCCCTACAATAAGACTTAATGTGTCGCTTCACTGTGGTTTTTATATTAACCTTTTTTCTATTCATATAAGGGCTTGACTTACACTCGAATAGTCTTCCAACTGGTTTGTCAGATCCAGTTGTGGTTGTATGTTGACAGTTACCTGTAATTGCAGTTGGATAGGTGGAGGGAAAACGTTGTATGAGCAAGAATTTGATTTTAGCAAAATCTCTTAGAGATTAGGGGATTAGGATGAAACATTATCCATTCTACTATGCACTGTTCAGTCAATGTATCTGCAGTAAAATTCACAACATCACACTAAATGTTGATTCACTTTTAGCAATGACTACTATCACTGTTTATGAAATAAGAAAAGAAAGTACCAACAAAATGTCAATATTTTCAGTTGGAAATAATAATGGTATAAGTGTATGCCTTCCTCCTTCCAAGTATCCTTTAACTGAGTTGTGGCATTTACCTCTACGGAAAGCAGCAGCTACCAAGGCAATCTTGCATACACCTTGGTTACACGCCCTGTGATTCTGGTTTGACAGTAGTTTCTTGCAATATGCGAGATATTAGAGTGGAAGATCTCTTCTAAATTTGGATGTTGACGACAAAAGCTTACACATTTACTATCTATGTATGTACAAAGACTGTAGTCCTCCTTGTAAAGGAGTGGCTGAGACAAAGTTTACTAGGGTGCTGGTAGATATTTTCTTACCAGAACCTCCTGGAATGCACTGATGCTTTTTGGGAGGAAAATATGAAGGGAGAAGCCCAGTCTCATCGCTTCATCCTCTTCATGCTTAATAAAAGCCTAATTTATCATGTATCATATGAAACATCCTCATATAAGGTATTTCTCTCACGGTGCATATTATTGCTTATTAGGTAATCTTTTTTGGCGAGCATATATGGGTTTTGAGAGAACATCCATATGATTATCTATTTTGTCCTTGTATTTGTTATCATATAGATTTATTTTTTTATGCTATTATTTATCAGGCATCATTTTAATACAGGGAAATGAATGTTTCTTGACAGATTTTTAGACTGTTATGGCTCCTCTGTACATTATCTGGATGCAGCTTTTCGAAATGCTCCCAAGAATGGATTATTAGTCATTACCTCAACAGATGATGCAGCTTTGTATGGAAAGGCTGCTGATGTTACTCTTAGAAATTATGGAGGCCACGTGGTTAAAACTTCATACGCTAAAGAGTTGGCTGCCAGACTTGTATTAGCAAGTGTTGTTAGGTAAGACTCAGGTGTCAAGAATTCAAGTTCATGATGAGTTTTTATTATATAAGGCTCAGGAATGGGAGAGTCTCTCTGGATTGGAGGAGTGCGTATGTAGTTCCACTTAATAAAAGGAAGGAGATAAGTATGAATTTATTAGTTTTAGAGGAATTTGTTTGTAGAGTGTAATTAGCAAGGTATATGATCGAGAGAAATAGGAAAGGAACGCTGAGAATTATCAGAAAAATATAGTGTAGTTTCTGGGTGCGTTGCTCAATTGCTTGTTGTGAGATAGGTATGTAAAAAGTTTATAGAAGGTAAGGAGACTCTTTTGGCTTTTATGGGCTTAAAGAAAACGTAAGACAGGGTTGAAAGAAAAGTTTTGTGCAGTGTATCACATTTGTATGAAATAAGCAGAAGTTTGTTGAATGTGGTCAAGAGTTTTACATGAATAGCAGAGCATGTTTTGAGTCACAAATGATATGAGTGATTAGTTCCAGGTGAATGTGGTGTTACATCAAGGTTGTGTAATGTAGCCATGGTTGTTTAGTGTGTATATTGATATAGTGAGAAGGGAAGTAATTGGAAGAGTGCTAAGCAGAGGCTTCGAAATAGTTGGTGAGAATGGAAGGTTGTGAAAAGTGAATCAGTTGTTATTTGCAGAATACACAGTACTGGTGGCTGATGTTGAGGGTGAACTAAAGCATGTGCTGACTGAGTTTGTTAGGGGGTGTGCATGAAGGAAATTGCTGGTGAGATTTGGTAAAGTAAATTTGACTGGCTATATTTTTTTGACTGAATGTGAAAGTGAAAGGGTAGATGCTTTAGGAAGTTGAGAGTTTTATGTATCTGAGGTCACATGTGGTTTTGAATGTATAAGTGATTGCGGAGATAAGTCATAGAGTGAATGAAACAAGTACGTATCTAGGTGGGGTGAGAAATGTTATAAGAAATAGGTACAATATTTAGGAATGAATGCAATTAGATAGTTATATGAAGGAGTAATTGTGCCGACAGCATTGTATGGAGCCGAGAATTGGAAATCAAGAGGGGATGAGTAGAACAAGTTGAATATAATGAAGATGAGATGGTTTAGAAGTATGAGAGGTGTAGCCAGAACAGATAGAGTGAGAAATGAGGAGGTGAGGCAGTGAACAAGTGTTGAAAGTAAGCTGTTGGGTAAGTTAGATTAGAGAGTATTGAGATGAGTTTAGACATATGGAAAGAATAAGTGATGAATGAATAGCAAAGAGAGTGTGGAGAGCAAAAGTAATTGGGGTAAGGCCAAAAGGGAGCCCTAGACCGAGAAGGATGAATGGGGGTGAAAATAGCTTTGGATGCACTTGGTATGTCAGTAAAGCAGGGAAGAGAGAGTGCTGGAGATAGGAATGAGAAGAGGAAGATTGTGTATAGGTGACGTGGGCCAAGAGGACTTCTTACACACGCTAGCATAGTAAACTGGGACAAATGAGTGTTGAGGGGGTTTGCCATGTGATGAAGTGGTGGGGGTAAACTAGCTGGAGCTGTTGGGCAATATGGTAGATGACTCTTGCCACTTACCCTGCAGATGACCCAAGCAGGATGGTGGGGGGTGGAAATTATAGAAACCCTTCATCCCCAAGTAACTATGAGAAATTATCTTAAGTTTGACTTACGGTGAATATGTGTGCTTTGACTCGGCCATCACACTTACAAGGGAGATTGTGGCTAGTGTATGTGATGATAAATCCATATGAATTCAGTGAATATCCAGTATGTATTTGCTGTGTCACTGAAAATAAGGATTATTTAAAACTTCCTGTAACATGAGATGTCTTGATTAATACTTGCTCATCTCACATTAAAATTTGAATTGTTTTTATTTAAAGATACTGATATGGTAATATATGGAATTAATGATGCTGATGTGGTAGTTTCTGGAATGAAACTAAAGTTGTGATGGAATGTGGCTCATGTCACCCAGATTCCCCTAATTTTAGTATGCTTTAATTCTTTTCTTTTAGGGCGGCTGCAAAATGCAATAAAGGCATTGAAGCTTTGTGTTGCATAGCATTAAAAAGTTTTATAACCGTGATTGTGAAAGTTTTGCGAGGTCCTTCAGCTGCAAACAAGTGCGTGAGGAAAATCAGAAGACTTATCCATTGTTGTTTGTGTGAAGACAGAGCTTTTTATCCAGAAACGGTTTATCCTATTGGTAAGTATAGTAATAAAATTTCTTGATTTTTCAAACTAAAAACTGCTGAAAAATTATTGGTCTTTTAGAGTTGTGATACTGAATATGTTAAATATTTTTTACCGAGAATACAATACTGTATAGCTTTATACTGCATATTACAGGTAAATTTCCAGATGTTTTGAGCCAGATTATATGAACACTTTTGTCATTTTATTTGTTTCTTTTATTCAACTTTCCTTTTTACAGTTTTTGTAGTGTTGGTTTATTACTTTTTTTTTGTTTGTTGATTGGCGATTATTTTCTTTCCACTTTACTGATACTTTCTGTAGAAAAAAGCCACTAGCTAAAGATACTGAAACAGATCAGGAAGATTAATTGGATGATATAGTGGGATCGAGTGGATGTGTCTAATATACAAAAATAATTTAGGAAGAAGCTTTGGCATCTGTTAGTGTGAGAGAGTATTGAATTGCAAGATAAACTGATCATGTTGTCAGAGAAAAAAAATCTTATTAGTGAGTGCTTGAGAGATATGTGGCTGACTTTGTGATGGTGAATATACAAGTAGGTCAATTGACACAGACTTCAGTCCACACAAAATACCCCTCGAGAGACCATCCATTTTTGAAAGTTTTTTGCAGCAGCAGATGTGACCGATTTTGAGAAGTTATCAGAAGGAAAAAGAGTATATTTTATCTTCTTTTCTCCCAGGCAGAATGCTGCTGAAGGTAGTGATGACGTAGCCATTTAGACCATGGGTTTTCAAATCGGGTTTTGCTAACCCCTATGGGTTTGCAGGAGTTATTCCGAGGGTACTTAGATGGCTCCTGAAAGAGTAGTTTAAATCGGAATTTAAAATTTCATTCAGTTTCATTCGCGCATGTGTAGTATGATGCTACTGCTTAATAAAGTCATTATAATTTAAATATTTTTTTGATATCCATTGTAATGCCATTGTATTTTGATTTAGTCTTGCTATTTTACAATTCCTTATTCAGTGTCAGTTTAATGGAGGTACAGGTAGATGGTTTTATAGTTCAGGGTGGTACCTAACAGGAAACGTTTGAGAACACTTGATTTAAGACTCGTTTTGCCGCTAAGTGTGGAATGGCTCAGCAACTGTCTATGAAATCTCAGCTTCTTATTTCTCTCTATTGTATGTATGACTCTTAATTGCCAATGAAAATGTAAGAGTTCAGTAGCTTCTTCCTCTCAAATTTTTTCTACTGTTTACGTTCCAAGCTCCACATCAGTCTTTTATCACTCCTAACATTATTTTTTTATGCGTAAGATGATTGGTATTACAAGAATTAGGATCATGAAAATGTCACTAATAACGAAAAGATGAACAACGAAACTATTTTTACCAGTAGAATTAATGAAATTTAGGGTCTAATAGAGTCTGGCCATCCTTCATCTATGTCTTATAAAATTAGAAGTTATACAGAAACATATGTAAATATAAGTTAGAAATTGCAATAAAGGAAAATAAAACAAAAATGAAATTACATACTTTTTTCCTCATATTTGTTATTATTTATGGAAGGTCCACAGCTAATGGCCCCCAGTACCTGGCATAGAGGGGTGCGAAGAATCTCTGGGGATTGTGTTGACTCCACTATGGCTTGAGGGCAGACACCCCTGGTGGTAGTAATGGTTCTGCCCATAACCTTGCACCTCCCAATAGATCTGCTTCTTTCACTCTTCACTATTCTAACATTCGTGGGCTGAACTCTAATCTTTCGTCTGTGGAACAGCACTTTGGGTACTTTCCTCGCTAACAACCTCCTCCTCCTATTTGAAACCCAGCTGTCTATACATGGTTCCACTGACCCATTTCAAATCTCTCACTTTAATCTGTATACTTGTGTTTATTCCAAAGGTGGGGTCTGTGCCTACTGCTACATTAGCACTCCTATTTCGATGCTCATGGACCTTGAATCTCCTGACTTTGATGTTCTCTGGCTAAAAGTCTATCTCTCCACTACCACTATTTTTCATTGCTTCTGTTACTGTTCTCCAAACTCCACCGAGTTTGTGTCTTTCTTTGAATATCTGCCCTCACGCCATGAGTCCTTGCTATCTTCTCACCCATTTGCTGGAGTTCTCTACATTGGAGACTTCAATGTACACCACAGTAAGTTGCTTCATTCTTCTCACACTGATGTGGGAGGAAGTGAGGCCCTTGCTTTCTCTATTACTCACAATCTGGAGCCAATTATCAAGCATCCTACTCGTGTTCCTGATCATCACGAACATGCAGAAAACACTCTTAACCTATTTCTTACTTCTAACCCTTCAAACTACTCTTATTCTGTGCTTTCCCCTCTTGGTAAATCTGATCATTCTATGATCTCAAGTTCTTTCATTTTCGCTCCCCCTCCACCAATCCCTCCTACTCATCGCCGTCTTTGACACTTTGAGCGTACTCAACATGATAATTTGCATAACTTCCTTTTTGACTTCCCTTGGGATGACTACAGCTTTTGGTCCCACAACCCTGATCAGGTAGTTTTAAAAGTTGCTGTGATCATGACTGTGGGAATGGAGTCGTACATCCAATCTTCTTCAACCACTTTCTCTCCCCCTACACCTTGGTTTGACCGTGCCTGCTCCTTGGCTATCTAGGCCAGGAATCGGGCACACCGATCTTACCAAGCCTCTCCTTCCGATTTAACTCGCTCTGCTTTTATTGTAGCTAGGAATTGCTGTACTGGTCAGATTCGAAGGTCTAAGGCTTCCTTCATAAGAAGAAAAGTTGATGACCTTAACTCCTCTTCCACTGACAAATGCTTCTGGTCCTTAGCCAAAAACCTCTTCAAAAACTTCTGTAATTCAAGCTTTCCCCCTCTCATTCGTTCTGATGGTTCTATAGCTTGCTCTCCTACTGACAAAGCCACTCTATTTGGCTCTTATTTTTCTGCTAACTCTTTTGTAAACGATTCCAGCACACCTGTTCCTCAAGCTTTACCCCTCTCTTATCTTATGCCCTCCCTTATCCTTTCTTCACGCAAAGTTCATAAGGTTCTTCGCTCGCTAAAGACGAACAAGGCATCTGGTCATGATGGTATCCCTGCAAGCTTCCTTAAGGAGTTTGCAGATGAACAGGCTCTCGTGCTTTGCCATCTTTTATGCCTCATTCTGTCAGCCAGTATCTGTCCTTCATCTTGGAAGCATGCTCTAGTTTAACCTGTTCCTAAGAAGGTTGACTGCTCTATTCCTTCAAACTACCAACCTATTGCCTTAACCTCCTCTATTGCTAAAGTTGTCAAAACTTTACTCAATTCTCACTTCTTGAAATGCCTTGAATCTAACTCACTTATCTCTGATCACCAGTACGGCTTCCACAAGGCAAGATGCACTGGCGATCTCCTGTCCTATCTTACTCATGTATGGTCATCTTCTCTGAGGAAGTATGGGGAATCCTTTGTCGTCGCCCTTGATATCTCTAAGGCTTTTGACAGAGCCTGGCTCAAGGCTCTGTTGGCCAAACTCCCTTCCTATGGCTTTACCCCATCTTTCTGTTCTCTGATTTCCAGTGTTCTTACTGATGGTGCGACATCTAGCCCTTTCTCTGTTACCGGTGGTGTTCCACAGGGCTCTGTTCTTTCATCTACTCTGTTCCTTCTCTTCATCAATGATCTTCTACAATCCCCATCTTCTTCTCTTCTCCATGCCTTTGCTGATGATTCTACCGTTCACTTTTCCTCTGCCTTCTCTTCTCAACCTCCATCTGCTACTCGTAATCAGTCTCGTATCACTCTTCTACTCGCAAGTCCGATTTGCAGATAGTATCTGAGTGGGGCACTCAAAATTTAGTTAAATTCAATGCCTCCAAGACACAGCTTCTGGCTATCTCCTTATCTTCTTCTCCTCCTGATAACCCTATTGTCTTTGAAACTAACGAACTTTACCCTCTTAATTCTGTCAACATATTAGGAATCCATATAGCCTCTAACTTGTCTTGGAGGAATCACATAATCCAAATTTCTAAATCTTCATCCAAAAATTTGTGGGTTTAGTTTCGTTTTCATCATTACTTTTCCTCTTTACAGTTACTTAAAATTTATAAAGGTCTTATCTGACCCTGCTTAGACTACTGCTCACAGATCTCGGGTGCTTCTTCTTATCCTTATCTCTTTTGGAGGGTTGAATCTAAGGCAGTCAGACTCATTAATGATCCTTCTCTTACTTCTGATCTGGATTCTCTCTCTCTTTGCTGTTAGGTATCTTTCCTTTCTCTTTTCTATCGCTGCACTGATGAGTTGGCAA
The DNA here is from genome assembly GCA_037179515.1 of Halocaridina rubra. Classification (NCBI taxonomy): domain Eukaryota; kingdom Metazoa; phylum Arthropoda; class Malacostraca; order Decapoda; family Atyidae; genus Halocaridina; species Halocaridina rubra. Next base: position 9,381 of record JAXCGZ010010274.1, on the reverse strand, counting down.
GTTGCAGCCCTTCCCCACTGCCGAGGCTGTGTAACACTCGCCAAGCGGCTTCATCTCACAGGTACTGTGTGGAGATTTGTAGCTAGCGGATTGGCCGGTGCAGCGACTGCTTCTTCCCACATACCTCCAAACTCTGGAACTCTCTTCCTCCTTCTGTCTTTCCTAATTCTTGTGACCTGTCATCCTTCAAAAATCAGATCTTTCATCATATCTGGGCCTAGTCCTCCATATCTCTGGGTCCTTAGTACTTTGACTGTTTTTTTTGTCTGTCGTATTCCTTTGTGTGATATTACCTCATCTTTACATTGTCCTGAACCTTTTTCTTTTCCTTCGTCTTGGTATTTTCTCATGCCCAGGCCTTTATTGATGAGGGCAGTTTTACCTGTCCTGGTGTCACTCATAAATAAAAAAAAATATCAAAAGAAAAATGTACAGTAATTACAGGACATCTGATAACAGCAACACACGATGGCTGAGAGGAGGAAGATGGAGGAGAGGAGAAATTATTCCCATGTTCTTCTCAAGCATTAACACATGTTTTTTTACTAAATAACGCTACTTTTATCTGCCATATCTAATTCAAAATACACTGTAATTAAGGCAAAGCAGCATACAATTGCCAGAAAAATGTAAAGCAAACAGATATCTGCAGTAGAATGAATCCTTGGACAAATCTGTGACGTTATGACACCATGACATCATACACCATTCGCACTAGCCATTGAAGAAAAAATGAAACGGCAGGGAATTTATTCATCATTGCCTCAATATTTTGACTACAAAAGAGTGAAAAGACGAACATCGGTGCAACGAACAATATATATATATATATATATATATATATATATATATATATATATATATATATATATATATATATATATATATATATATATATATACACCTAGTTCTCAGAATAACACCTAGATCGGTTCTCAGAAGTGTCGGGTAAATGGAAAATTGCATGTAAAAACGAGTCATTTTCCGTAGACACACCATTCCAAAGATATAAGATAAGTAAAAAACATATTTTATAACTACTTAGCAAAGCAGAAAGCCCTGTATCTATTTTTAAGAGTATACAAAAGATATTCATATTCACTGTACAGCAAGAAATTAACATACAGTACTTTACTGTACTCTATTATGCGATGGGCAGCAGTCATACAGTACACTGGGGCGTGCATGGTGGTCGTGAGCAAGTAACTTAAGTGGTAGAAGAGGAGGAGGATGCAGGTAAATGAACCTCTATCTGCAAATATAAACATAGATAAAATAAAAATTATAAATAACCAAAGCAAGACAAAAAAAGCAGAAAAAAAAAATTATGCAATGCCTAAATGTAAAACACTTTAGCAAGACTAAAAAACTAAGTAAAAATATATCATTATGCAATGCCTGAATTACAGTAAAAAAAAAAAAAAAAATTTACACATTCTACTCACTCTATTATACGGTGAGCAACAGGCATGGAATGCGTGAGGTGGCAGTGAGCACTTAACATAAGCGGTATAAACCGGTACTAGAAGAGGAGAAACTATTAACAAAAGCAAGTCTAGAAAACTAAATTTTTTCATTTTGCAAATAGCCATGATATTATAGTACAGGTATACAGTTATCTGTAAAATTTAAAAGAACTGAAAACACAAACAGTTATAAATATATCCATGCAAAGAACTGAAAACACAAGTATAAAAATACATCCACGCCAAGAACTGAAAACACAAACAGTTATGAATATATCCACACACAGTGGGTAATCAGAGAATGATGACGAGTGATATCTACGTTCAGTATATAATAATAATCATAATAATAATAATCATAATAATAATAATAATGAATTTCATTACATTTAGGGTTCTCAATATGGATTTAGGGAAATTTTTGTCTATCTATCTATATATTTACCTATCTGTTTACTTATTTACATATCTATCTTTCTATCCATCTATGTACGTATCTATCTATCTATCTATTTATCTATCTATCTATCTATCTATTTATCTACCTATCTATCCATCTATATACATATCTATCTATCTTACTATCTATCTATCTATCTATCCATATCTGATTCATTGTTTTAAATCAAGATTCTCTCTCTCTCTCCTCTCTCTCTCTCTCTCTCTCTCTCTCTCTCTCTCTCTCTCTCTCTCTCTCTCTCTCTCTCTCTCTCTCTCTCTCTCTCTCTCTCTCTCTCTCTCTCTCTCTCTCTCTCTCTCTCTCTCTCCTCTCTCTCTCTCTCTCTCTCTCTCTCTCTCTCTCTCTCTCTCTCTCTCTCCTCTCTCTCTCTCTCCTCTCTCTCTCTCTCTCTCTCTCTCTCTCTCTCTCTCTCTCTCTCTCTCTCTCTCTCTCTCTCTCTCTCTCTCTCTCCTCTCTCTCTCTCTCTCTCTCTCTCTCTCTCTCTCTCTCTCTCTCTCCTCTCTCTCTCTCTCTCTCTCTCATGCATACATAAAGAGGAAAATCTATGGGCGATTCGAGGGGGTTACAGCATCCCCTCTAGAGGTGGTGAAATACCCCTAGTTTTATAGAGTGGAATGGGGAAGAGGGCGGAGATGGGGTAGGAGGTGGGGGGTATAGTGTTGCTATAATAATGTTTTATTCTGAAGCACTCCACGGCTTAGAGATATTGCATAGCTTATATTTATGGGCTTGTATATCCTTAGAGAGAGAGAGGGAGAGAGAGAGAGAGAGAGAGAGAAGAGAGAGAGAGAGAGAGAGAGAAACTGATGACCAAAATCGGAGTTATACACTAGCTCAGTGTGAAAGATAATAATATACAATTATATATATATATATATAATATAATATATATATATATATATATATATATATATATATATATATATATATATATATATATATATATATATATATATATATATATATATATATATATATATATATATATATATATATATATATATATATATAATATATATATATATATCTATATATATATATATATATATATATATATAATATATATATATATATATATATATACACACAGTGATCCCCCGCTGTATCGCGTTTCGTGGTTCGCGTTTTCACTGTATCGCGTTTCTTTTTTGGCAAATTATTATTGTAATTGCCTATGTACATGAGTATGTCATGTAATTACCACTTCATTCACCGTAATTTTATCTATCACTTTCATATAAATTTACGTTGCATGCTGTTATTTATGAAGTAAAGGGTGGCTTGTTAACAGTACAGGGAGGGTTTATACAATGTACAGTGTTACCCCCCTTATCGCGGTAGTTCGGTTCCGGGACCCGGCGCAAACCAGGAAAACCGCGGGGTAGGATCAGCCTATATGTACATAAATATTTTAATTTATTTTTACATTTACACTGTATAAACCCTCCGTGTACTGTTAAAAAAAACACCCTTTACATTATAAATAACAGCAAGCAACGTAATTTTTTATGAAAGTGATAGGAAAACTTACCATGAATGAGGTGATGATGACGTGACATACATAAGTACAGTATTTTACAATAATTTTTACGTTTACATAAAATAGCGGCCGACATCCACAAACTTTTTTCCTTCTTTCAACTTATCTAAGAGTTTCACTTTATCTACAATGGTTAACATATTCCTTTGCCACTTAGGCTCACTACAAGAAGCCTTAGAAGATGAAGGATGGTTGGGAGGCATTGCAAAAGGTTAAAAAATCACAAGCAAAACATATTAATAATAATAAGCACAACGTGAATGGCGCACACGAGTGAGGCGAGACAATGGAAGATGGTGGAAGCCTTTGTCCGAAACGCTGATAGCGATATCGTATTTTACATGTTGCAATACTGTTAGTATTTATGATTTTTACTATTTTTTACTGTTTTATTATTCTTAGGTTAAGAAACAAGATTTTGTTTATCAATAAAATCATGAAACTACTGGAAGTATAAATATATACGCTAGCTCACGCAGCTGCGACCCCAATACATTGTACGCTATCGAACACAAGCAAAACGTTTAATAAGCACAGCGTGAACGGCGCACACGTGAGTTAGACTGAACGAGCCTTTGTCCGAAACGCTGATAGCAGTATCGTATTTTACATGTTGCAATACTGTTAGTATTTATGTTTTTTTACTATTTTTTACTGTTTTATTATTCTTAGGCTAATAAATACGCTTTTTTTTTCAATAAAATCATGAAACTACTGGAAATATAAATATATATGCTAGCTCACATAGCTGCGACCCCAATACATTGTACGCTATCGAACACTATTTCGCATGATGCAATACTGTGAGTTATACTGTACGTACGTATATCATTCAATTATTAGTACAATGTATATTAATTTAAAATTCACTTACTTATTTGATGATTGTACAAAATCTATTGTATTTATTCATTGTAATTTGGACCAAATATTCCTTTTGTAAAGATTATACTGTACTTTTCAAAAGAGGTGGTCAATAAACGTATCTATCTATCTATCTATCTATCTAAATTTATGTTTTTTACTAGTTTTTACTGTTTTATTATTCGTAGGCAGGGAAATAAATTTTTTTTATCAATTAGATAATGAAATATGTTTTTTTCAATAAAATAAAATGGAAATACTGAGAATTTTTTTTTTTTAATATTTTAATACTTTTGATTATACCCATAAAATAAAATAATAATTTATCCCAAAAAAAAACGCGATGCAGTGAGAACGCTAACCAAGAAACGCGAATAACCGGGGGAACACTGTAAACGTAAAAATAAATTAAAATATCTATGTACATATAGGCTGATTCTACTTCGCAGTTTTCCTGTCTCACGCCGGGTCCCAGAAAGGAACTACCGCGATAATGGGGGGATTACTGTATATATATATATATATATATATATATATATATATATATATATATATATATATATATATATATATATATATATATATATATATATATATATATATATATATATATATATATATATATATATATATATATATATACACAGTGTTGCCTCACTTATCGCGGTAGTTTGGTTCCGGGACCCGGCGCGAACCAGGAAATCCGCAAAGTAGGATCAGCCTATATGTACATAGATATTTTAATATATTTTTACTTTTACACTGTATAAACTGTCCCTGTACTGTTAACATACCACACTTTACTTCATAGATAACAGTATGCAAACGTAAATTTATATGAAAGTGATAGGAAAACTTACTGTGAATGTGATGATGACGTGACATACTCATTTGCAATTATTTTTTCGTTTAGGTACTGTATAAACCCTCCCTGCACTGTTAAAAAAACACCCTTAACATTAAAGATAACAGCAAGCAACGTAAATTTTGATGAAAGTGATAGGAAAATTTACTGTGAATGTGATGATGACGTGACATACATACTCATTTACAATTATTTTTTCGTTTACGTACTGTATAAACCCTCCCTGCGCTGTTAAAAAAACACCTTTTACATTATAAATAACAGCAAGCAACGTAAATTTTTATGAAAGTGATAGATAAAATTACGGTGAATGAGGTGATGATGACGTGACATACATACTCATTTACAATTATTTTTTCGTTTACGTACTGTATAAACCCTCCCTGCACTGTTAAAAAAACACCCTTTACATTATAAATGACAGCAAGCAACGTAAATTTTTATGAAAGTGATAGGAAAACTTACCGTGAATGTGATGATGATGACGTGACATACATACTCATTTACAATTATTTTTTCGTTTACGTACTGTATAAAGCCTCCCTGCACTGTTAAAAAAACACCCTTTGCCTTATAAATAACAGCAAGCAACGTAAATTTTTATGAAAGTGATAGATAAAATTACGGTGAAGGAGGTGATGATGACGTGACACACATACTCATTTACAATTATTTTTTCGTTTACGTACTGTATAAACCCTCCCTGAACTGTTAAAAAAACACCCTTTACATTATAAATAACAGCAAGCAACGTAAATATTTATGAAAGTGATAGATAAAATTACTGTGAATGAGGTGATAATGACGTGACACACATACTCATTTACAATTATTTTTTTATTTACGAACTGTATAAACCCTCCCTGCACTGTTAAAAAAACACCCTTTACATTATAAATAACAGCAAGCAACGTAAATTTTTATGAAAGTGATAGATAAACTTACGATGAATGAGGTGATGATGACGTGACACACATACTCATTTACAATTATTTTTTCGTTTACAAACTGTATAAACCCTCCCTGCACTGTTAAAAAAACACCCTTTACATTATAAATAATAGCAAGCAACGTAAATTTACATTTCCAATAAAAAATGAAAATACTGAAATTATTTTTTTTTCAATATTTTAATATTTTTGCGTATACCCATAAAATAAAATAATAATTTATAAAAAAAAAAAAAATCCGCGATAGAGTGAGAACGCGAACCAAGAAGCGCGAATAACCGGGGTAACACTGTATATATATATATATATATATATATATATATATATATATATATATATATATATATATATATATATATATATATATATATATATATATATATATATATATATATATATAGAGAGAGAGAGAGAGAGATATATATATATATAGAGATATATATAGGTATATATATATACCTAGTTCTCAGAATAACACCTAGATAGGTTCTCAGAAGGGTCGGGTAAATGGAAAATCGCGTGAAACAATGAGTTATTTTCCATAGGAAACAATGATAAAGGGCATAGATACGTTCCAAATCTTACATAGACACACCATGCCAAAGATATAAGATAAGTAAAAAACATATTTTATTATTTCATAGCAAAGCAGAAAGCCCTGTATCTATTTTTAAGAGTATACAGAAGATATTCATATTCATTTTACAGCTAGAAATTAACATACATTATACTTTACTCTATTATGTAGTGGGCAACAGTTATACAGTACACTGGGACATGCATGGTGGCAGTGAGCAAGTAACTTATGTGGTAGAAGAGGAGGAGGATGCAGGAGAACGAACCTCTATCTGCAAATGTATACAAAGATAAAATAAGAATTATGAATAACCAAAGCAAGACTAAAAACCGAAAAAAAAAAATAATTATGCAATGTCTTAATCTACCGTATGAGAGATTAAAAAACTTAATCTACATTCTCTAGAGAGGCACAGAGTTAGGGGGGATATGATTGAGGTGTATAAATGGTTTAAAGGGATTAACAAGGGTGATATTAATAAAGTTTTAAAAATTCATGATCAAACCAGAACTCGTAATGGGTAATGGATTTAATCTTGATAAATTTAGGTTCAAAAGGGAAATTGGTGAAAATTGGCTTGGGAATACCGTAGAGTATTCCTAGTAGGATAATAAATGTCATTACTTTTTTTTTTTTTTACTTTTTTTTAGGATGGGATGGGATAGGAGGGGACAAAAAGGGAGGGGATTAAGGATATAAGGGAATTGGAGGGAAAAGCACGAAAATTAAATAAAGTAAGAGAGAAAAAAGAGAGGGGCAGACCCTCGTGCTAAGTTTTGATCTGGAATTCAGATTCTGAATTGTATTACTTAGACACCTTCAAATGTAGATTACATAGACATATGACAGAGGTAGGGTGGGTGTATATATAATGTATAATGATGATGATCTTTTCTTATCGTAATCCTCTTTGTACTGGTGGAAGAAGCCTCCGCGGGCGCTTATTTACTATATTAATTTTTTATTTATTTATTTATTTTTTTAAAATACCCTGTATAGTAAATAGCACCTGCGGAGGCTTCTTCCACCAGTACAAAGAGGATTACGATGAGAAAAGATCATCATCATTATACATTATATATACACCCACCCTATTGGGTAGAATAGAATGTTGGAGAGAGAGAGAGAGAGAGAGAGAGAGAGAGAGAGAGAGATCTTTAATTAACTCTTGTTCATTCAACCAAAACTACATTATTTATTGCAAAAATAATGGTTTAATTACAAATTCGTAATAATAATGATATTAATAATAATAATAATAATAATAATAATAATAATAATAATAATAATAATAATAATAATAATAATAATAATAATCTCCACAATCATCATCAAAGGAAAATTATTGTTAAAAATAATAATAATAATAATAATAATAATAATAATAATAATAATAATAATAATAATAATAATAATAACAATAATAATAACAATAATAATAATAATATGAAGTAAGGAGAATTTTTATAATAGACATCATGAGAGTAATGCAGAGGTATATTAAAACCCAACAGAGAGCTGGATATTCATTACACATCTTTTATAATCCCTTCACATCTGACAGGTCATTACACTCTCCATCTGTTTCTCTTTACAGCCTGATAAAGGCTGTTTTATTTTATCATTTTTTGGTCCATCCTGGTGTCACAAAAAAAAAAAAAAAAAAAAAAAATGGTGGGAGGGGGCGTTATTCGCGAATTCCGATTTTTTTTACTATTATTTTTGGGGGGCGTTATTGCAATTTCGCATATAAAAAAATTGTGTATAAAAGGAACAAGGTGTATAAATACACCTTGTTCCTTTTATACGCAATTTTTTTATATGTGAAATTGCAATAATGCCCCCCAAAAATAATAGTAAAAAACTTGGAATTCGCGAATAACGCCCCCTCTTTTTTTATTTTATTTTTTTTATTGTGACACCAGGATGGACCAAAAAATGATAAAATAAAACAGCCTTTATCAAGCTGTAAAGAGAAACAGATGGAGAGTGTAATGACCTGTCAGATGTGAAGGGATTATAAAAGATGTGTAATGAATATCCAGCTCTCTGCTGGGTTTTAATATACCTCTGCATTACTCTCATGAGGTCTATTCCCAAAATTCTCTTTAGATCTTATTATTATTATTATTATTATTATTATTATTATTATTATTATTATTATTATTATTATTATTATTATTATTATTATTATTATTTTTAACAATAATTTTCCTTTGGTGATGATTGTGGAGATTATTATTATTATTATTATTATTATTATTATTATTATTATTATTATTATTATTATTATTATTATTAATATCATTATTATTACGAATTTGTAATTAAACCATTATTTTTACAATAAATAATGTAGTTTTGGTTGAATGAACAAGAGTTAATTAAAGATCTCTCTCTCTCTCTCTCTCTCTCTCTGGAGTGTGTCCCGCCATCTTTCGGAAGCGGACGACGACTGTGTAATCTCTACAGTTATTGCTGATTTCTGAGGGTTCTACAGCGCAGTTTGATTCCTCACCGTGGCGAGATTCATAGTAAGATACAGACATCATTTTAGTGTCAACAGTGCTTTTTGGGGTCTTTTTGGACTTAGTCTGTAGCTTCGAGAAAAAGCTATCTGCCAGTGGTAAGACCCCATTCGTTTGGCGGACTCGGATTT
>JAXCGZ010010273.1:27500-35000 GCA_037179515.1 Halocaridina rubra | reverse complement strand
CTGCTTATTTACTTTTTTATTTCTATATATATATATATATATATATATATATATATATATATATATATATATATATATATATATATATATATATATATATATATATATATATATATATATATATATATTATTCTTTTTTGTTTATTTAACGATTTTTTTAATTGATAACTTATTACATTATTTATTTACATAATTATTTGCTTATACATTTATTGACTGACTTATTTATCAGAGTATTTACTTTTATTTAACATAAAATACTATTTTCATTTGTGTACATAGTTATGTATCTTCATTTTCTCTTTCATCTGCTTATATAATCATATACTTTTAAATGTGTACATATATATGTATTATTATATATGAAAGTTTATGAATAAAGGTTGTAGTTGCTTACTGGAATACTCATATTTTTTTAATGACTCAAATTTCTATACAAGAAACAAGATTTTTATTAGGCAAGTATTAACTAAGGGGTTGAGTCTTTTTTCTTTATATACGTTTATTCTTTTAATAGGGATCTTTGAAAGTTTTTTTATAAATTAAAGTTTCAACCAATTCAATTAGAACCTGTAATTATTATTTTTTTTATTATATTACTCAAAATTTTATGATACTAATCTATGATTTTTTTTTATATTTATTAATTCGGGAAATATTAATTCAGACAGAAAGTTTCTCCTTACTTACATTCAAAATATTAAGCAAAAAGCATTTCCACTCCTGAAAATGAGAAATGAGATATAATAGTAAAAATCTCAAATATCCCTCTTTGTAAAGCAAAAAATAAAAAGGGTTTACATAATACTCGAGAAACAAAGAAAAAGAGAGAAAAAAGTAAAAAAAAGACCTTTTTCTAATTGCCCAATTAGGACGGCTTCGTACAATGACGTTGATACATCATATTGTGGTATCTTTTACTGCAATGGCTTCCAATCTTTGCTAGGACAGATACTCTCCCTCTCTCTCTCTCTCTCTCTCTCTCTCTCTCTCTCTCTCTCTCTCTCTCTCTCTCTCTCTCTCTCTCTCTCTCTCTCTCTCTCTCTCTCTCTCTCTCTCTCTCTCTCTCTCTCTTCAAGCAGTTGTGAAAGAGTCTATATTATGTGCCATGAATACTCCTGGTAGAAGATGTGAGAAGGGAGGTGACATGACTGACTAGCGTAGGCTTGATCCTGCCAGAAGATGACAGAAAGGGCGTCTACCCTTAGTCTCCCAGCTCCAGCCTTTCTGTGTCCTTCCTTATTCCAATGTGGACTGAATGTGATCTATGAAATGGTAACAAATTGTCTCTCTTGGTGCCCTTGACTGCTTCTAGAAAAAAAATCTAATCTATTTTTATTTTGCAAATCCTCAGTAATTATTTTTTTAATTTAGATTTGCAATGTTTGATTAATGTTGGGGGACCATGGTAGCGCAGTGGTTATAGAACTCGACTTGAAAAATTACACTCTCTTGAGCAAAAACACCGCTGGACGTCTGAAAGGTCATCAACCCTAATTCCCAGACTTTAACCTTACGGTGTTCACCCCCTTAATGGGGAACGGCAGCAACTCATAAAACGGCAAGCAACGTTTGATTAATGTTGGCATCCTTACAAAAGTAGCATCGTATTTAGATTCAAAAATATTTTAATAACTAACTATTGGTTGACTGATGACTCGTGACTCATCACTTTGAGGACGCAACCCACTTCAAGTCGAAGAACTCAAAATTCCATCTCTCACCCCCAGGTTGAGAACTCCTATTTTATGGAATCAAGTAAGACCATAGCATCACAGCTAATGAGTGTGATCTGATAGGCATCCAACAGACTAATGACATCGTTAGGTACCCTGATGACGATGATGACTGGAAATAAATTTGCTATGATTTATTACCACCTGAACCTAGTGCCCATTAGCAGCTGATATTTCTATTTCAATAATTGTGTTTCCTTTTTGGGGGGACTCCAGGGCTGTGTAGCTCAGCGGTAGAGTGCACGAGTTGGGAATTGACTAACGCATCTCTCATCCCACGACAAGGCGTTAGGAAGGGAATTCTGCCTTAATCCCCTAGCTCCGAATTGTGTGTCCACACTTATTTCCATGAGGAATCATTGTAACACATTAAATGGTGTCATCTAGAGGATTCTAGAGAAGCTTAGCTTTTCATATTTACTTCATTATGCAAACTAAAAGATTCCTTTGCTAGTAGTTCCCCATCTTCAGCTAGGCATCTCTTTTATGCCTTTAAATGTATTACAGTTAGTTCACATTTGAATGGGGAAGGACACAGACGGACTTAAAATGGAGAACTAAATATAGTTGTCCTTCCTGACACCCTGTGGCTGGAAGGAATACGCATATGTCAACTCATCACTTTTCGACTTGTGAGCCCTACCACTGAGCTATCGTGGCCCTGTCACTGTGTGCTTTATATTCCTCCTGAAACTATTACTGTGTGCTTCACCACATTATATAGTTCATTTATTCCAGCAACATTGCATAGCAAATTTAAGGTAATTCAGCTTCATTGCATAGCAATTTCCAGTTATATCGCACATCTGAATACAACTCCCTTACATCCTGTTAATAAGAATTGAATTATTTCCTTTTGAACCCAGCGTCTGTTAAATATGAAATTTCTTTGTAATTATCTGCTTTTGCTTCCAGCTATTCACACCTCCCTCTGCCCAATTTTATCTTCACACTTCCTCTTCCCTTATGCACATGGTTCATCAGTGGAACAGGAAATTTAGTGTGCAAGACACACATTTAGTGAGCAAGACATCCCCTCTTCTACGAAAACTTTCTCTCCCCCTAAACCCTGGTTTGACCGAGCCTGCTCCATGGCTATCCAGACTAGGAATCAGGCTCACCGATCTTACCTAGCCTCTCCTTCCAATTTAACTCGCTCTGCTTTTATTATAGCTAAGAATCGCTGTACTGCTCAGATTCGAAGGTCTAAGGCTTCATTTATAAGAAGGAAAGTCGATGACCTTAACTCCTCTCCCACTGACAAATGCTTTTGATCCTTAGCCAAAAACGTCTCCAAAAACTTCCTTAACTCAAGCTTTCCCCCTCTCATACGTTCTGATGGCTCTATAGCTTGCTCTCCCACAGATAAATCCACTCTCTTTGACTCTCATTTTTCTGCCAACTCTTCTATCAACGATTCCAGTGCACCTGTTCCTCAGTATTTTCCCCTCTCTAACCCTATGCCCTCCCTTATCCTTTCTTCACACAAAGTGCATAAGGTTCTTCGCTCGCTAAAGACGAACAAGGCATCTTTTCCCGATGGTATCCCTGCAAGGATCCTTAAGAAGTTTGCAGATGAAGTGGCTCCCGTGCTTTGCCGTCTTTTTCGCCTCATTCTGTCAACCAGTATCTATCCTTCATCTTGGAAGCATGCTCTAGTTCAACCTGTTCCTAAGAAGGGTGACCACTCCATTCCTTCTAACTACCGACCTATTGTCCTAACCTCCTTTATTGCTAAAGTTTTCGAAACTTTGCTCAATACTCACTTCTTGAAACGCCTTGAATCTAACTCACTTATCTCTGATCACCATTACGGTTTCCGCAAGGCAAGATCCACTAGTGATCTCTTGTTCTATCTTACTCATGTATGGTCATCTTCTCTCATGAACTATGGGGAATCCTTTGTTGTCGCCCTTGATATCTCTAAGGCTTTTGACAGAGTCTGGCACAAGGCTTTGTTGGCCAAATTCCTTGCCTATGGCTTTACCCCTTCTTTCTGTTCTCTGATTTCCAGTTTTCTTACTGACCGTTCTATATCTGTAGTTGTTGATGGCGCGACATCTAGCCCTTTGTCTGTTACCAGTGGTGTTGCACAGGGCACTGTTCTTTCACCTACTCAGCTAATTCTCTTCATCAATGATCTTATACAATCCCCATCTTCCTCTCTTCTTCATGCCTTTGCTGATGATTCTACCCTTCACTTTTCCTCTGCCTTTTCTTCACAACCTTCATCTGTTATTTGTAATCAATCTCGTATCACTCTTTCTTCTACTCTTAACACCGATTTGCAGAGAGTATCTAAGTGGGACACTCAAAATTTAGTTAAAGTCAGTGCCTCCAAGACACAGTTTCTGGCAATCTCTTTATCTGCTTCTCCTCCTGATAACCCTATTGTCTTCGAAACTAATGAAATTTACCCTCTTAACTCCATCAACATATTAGGAATCCATATAGCCTCTAACTTGTCTTGGAGGAATCACATAATCCAAATTTCTAAATCTTCATCCAAAAAATTGGGGGTTTTGTTTCGTTTTCAGCATTACTTTTCCTCTTTGCAGTTACTTAAAATTTACAAAGGTCTTATCCGCCCCTGCTTAGAATACTGCTCACATTTCTGGGGTGCTTCTTCCTTTACTTATCTTCTTGATAGGGATTTGAATCTAAGGCAGTCAGATTCATTAATGATCCTTCTCTTACTTCTAACCTGGATTCTCTCTCTCTTCACTGTAAGGTATCTTCCCTTTCGCTTTCTATCACTACTACTTCCATCGCTGCTCTGATGAGTTGGCGAGTTGTATCCCTCCTCCACTGCCGAGGCCGCGTAACACTCGCCAAGCGGTCTCATCTCACAGACTCTGTATGGAGATTTGTACCTCGCAAATTGATAGGTGCAGCGACTGCTTCTTCCCATCTACCGCCAGACTCTGGAACTCTCTTCCTCCTTCTGTTTTTCCTAATTCTTATGACCTTTCATCCTTCAAAAAGCAAATCTATCGTCATCTCAGAGCCTTGTCCTCCATATATCTAGGCCCTCTGTACTTTGACTGTTTTTTTTTTGTCTGTCGTTTTCCTTTGTGTGACATTACCTCATCTCTTCCTTGCCCTTAACCTTTTTCTTTTCCTTTGTCTTGGTATTTTCTCGTGCCCGAGCCTTTATTAATGAGGGCAGTTTCAGCCTGTCCCGGTGTCACACTCTTAAAAAAAAAATATGGATGGGTAGACATAGATTGTGAATAGGTATTGCGGATCAAAGAACATTTCTTGCACCTACTTTTGGGTTGCCTAAGGATGGCGTGGCGGGAGTAAATCTGCTACTGTGACCCATTCCCACAAGTAGAGAAGCATTTCCCCCCATACATTACATTATGAGTGGGTTACACAAGTAGTGAGGTGGTAATGCTGAAAGAAGAAGGTTTTGGCGAACCCTTATGCCCAAGGAGCTAAAACATGAAGAATGGGATGAATGCTTTTTCGGGTAAATGGGTGATTGCTTTGATTTGGACACAAGAGGGACTGCTATCATATGCTCGAATGTATATGTGTTTTTTAGGGACTTTACATTTGATGATGTATTTTAGTCATACTTGTATGTTCTATGTGTAAGCGTGTGTACTTGTGTGTGTGTGTGTGTGTGTGTGTGTGTGTGTGTGTGTGTGTGTGTGTGTGTGTGTGTGTGTGTGTGTGTGGGGCACGTGGGTGTGTGTGTGTGTGTGTGTGTGTGTGCATAGGGTAAAGATGTGAACTGTAGAACAGACTTTACATAAGACAGATATTCTAAGCTTGGGTCGAATCCTCGTATCTTTTTTTTTTATCATTGTTACCGATGGTTAAATGCCAATATATTTTGTTTTCCACATTGGTTATTAATACTAGCTTTATTCCCTAATAAGGTACATCAAGGGTCGGTTTTATAAATTATGAACTATGGTGAATGTAGCAGAGATAGGAGACAAGCCCTTCTTATGTGGTTTGGTGTAAGGAAGACCGAAAACTGTTCAACTTTACTCACTCGTGAGTTAAACCAAGAGGTAGTTTAAAAACTATTTAGTGTGTGGAGTATAATAACTTTAATACAAACCTTTCTTAAATTATAAGGGACAATATAAGAGTGAAAACTATAAAGTTTTCCAGACGGAGCAAGTCTGATGTTTCCAGAGTCGGAAAGAGTTATACTTCTTCTAGAACTATGCTAAAATGCATTGTTCTTATTTTATGAATGTTTGTGCTGTATTTTCTTTTAGTTATTTTAGTATTTCGCTATTTATTTGATTTCGCTCTTCCTCACTAGTTTTTGGTGGTTAAAGGTTTTGTTTTTATTGTTTTATTGTCATATTCCTTTCCTGGTAATTATCTTATCTATATATGCATGCATAAGTACATGCATGCGCATTTGTGTGTTCATATATATATATATATATATATATATATATATATATATATATATATATATATATATATATATATATATATATATATATATATATATATATATATATATATATATATATCATATAGTATATATATATATATATATATATATATATATATATATATATATATATATATATATATATATATATATATATACATATAGTTATAGTTATTATATATATATATATATATATATATATATATATATATATATATATATATATATATATATATATATATATATATATATAGTTATATATATATATATATATATATATATATATATATATATATATATATATATATATATATATATATATATATATATATATATATATATGCTTTTGGTCTGAGTTTCAAGTTTTAGTGTCAAATGACTTCCCTGACAACACTTTTCCCTCTTTATACGAACTTTGCACTGACACAGTGTTAAGATGGTGGCTTTCCCAGTGGCTAGATTAACTGTTTTGTGCTTTATAACGAGAACCTAGCTTGGTTTTGTCTCGTTGTTTTACTCCCAGATTTTTTTTTTTTTTTTTTTGTGCTTTAGCGAGATTCGCTTTTGGTGTTAACCTCCATTTTTGCTGTCACTGCCTTCCCTGGCATCAGCTTCCTCCATGTATTGGTCTAGCACTAGCAAAGTGATCATATTGCTTGCTCTCTTAGTGGCTTTTTGCATTTCTGGCAAATATCTTTCCTGACACCAGCGTCCTCCATATATGCTAGCTTAGGACCTGCATAGAGTTGACCTAGTCTGCTCTGTCTTTGCCTGGATGAAGTGTTTGTGCTCTATAGCAAGGTTATTGCTCGGTTTTGGCTCAGCTTTTTCAAAATTTTCACTGACACAGAGTTGAAAAATAGGTTATTACCCCACTGGGTGGATTATATTTCTGTATTTCGTAACAAGGTTTGGCTTTTTGTTTTAACTCATTATTTTACTGTCATATGCCTTTCTTGACACCAGCCCTCTCCATCTATGCATAATTGGATCCAACCCAGAATCACGCTGGCTTTCCTCCCCAGTCGCTGGATTAAATCTCTCTTCACTATAACTGATAATAAAGGACTTAATTGACCTATTCGTCTTGATTACCCAAAAATATATATTAATAAAATCATAATAAAAGTAATTATGTGCATTATCGACCAATATCTACAAACAAGCGTCCGGGCATTAGGCCTAAATGGGCCTCTTGCCACTTTATATCTAAAGCATCAAATTTCTATTAAGAACTAGAAATGATAATGCCATTTGTAGTTCTAGACATATCCTATTTCATGGGTTATCACCCCTCTAAATTAGCTCTGATCTCCTACTCACACGTTTGGCTGT
>JAXCGZ010010273.1:0-12500 GCA_037179515.1 Halocaridina rubra | reverse complement strand
GGATTTTCCAATAGTATTTAAAAGGTCTTCTATTAAGGGGAGGGGATAAGAATCTTTGATAGTTACGTTATTTACTTTTCTATAATCAGTACAAAGTCGGAAAGATCAATCTGGTTTTGGCATTAAAATACATGGTGATGCCCAGGGAGACATACTTGGTTCAGATTAGCCTTGAGTTAATACATAATCTATTTTCTTCATAACATCATTCTTATGGGGGTGTAATCTATATGGAGCTTGCCTAATAGGGGCTTGACATGAGCTAATCAACTTTATGTCATGTTTCATATAATTACACAATCCTGGAGAATCAGAAATAACAGAGGGAAACTGATGCAACAGCTGAACCAAGTCTGCCATCTGGTTTGAATGAAGATCACCAAAATATTCATCAATATTATTTAATATACTGGTGTTGGTGAAAGAGCCTTGGTTACAGGGTAAGTCAACAGGTAGGCTACTCTCACCATCACCATCCAATCCCATCTCAGACATAGGGTTGGTGTCTGCCACACATTCTGTAACGGGAGAAACAGTTCCGAACCTTACTATTCCAGATCACCTCTGGTGATCTGGAATAGTAAGGTTTGAGTAAATTTACATGATCCAACTGTGTTTTCTTTCTACGATCAGGTGTTGCTATGACAAAATTTTGAGGACTCAACTTTTTCTGAACTACATATGGTAACAATATTCTCGCAACACCTGCTTTAAAGTTTTGTGAAATATTTCCAGACACCCCTGAGACTGTGAGTGATAGGCAGATGAAGTTACATGTTTGACTCCTAACTTAGTTAAGACCTGCGGAAAAGTTTGACTTTTAAAACTCGTACCCTGATTAGACTGAGCTTCCTTGGGGATGCTTTTATCATTATTATCCACAACAACATGTCGCATTACTGCCAACGAAGTATCAGAACTCTGTGTTTGTATTAGTTCTTTTTTAGGCAATGGCTGGTTCAGGAGATCCTCCTGAACTTTAGGGCAAGGCAAGGATGACAATGTATTAGATGATTTAGACACAGCGAGTTTAGCTTGAGCCCTTTTTACTTCACAAGAAGGAAAAAATCAGGGGATTCAGCAAGAACTCTTGGAAGAGGATTATCAACAGTAGTAATATTATGTACGGAAAGAGTTCCAGCGAGATCATTTTCTTATAATAGCTGAACTCCTTGAACAGGCAATTTGCCATATGTGATAGCTACTTTTACATTTGACTTGAACAGTGGGCACTCAAGATTAACTCGTGCAAGAGGATATGAGACGTTAAATCTGACAGTAGAACCTTCTCTCCTGTTAACTTATGACTCAGATTAGGAATAGCATCATGACCTAAAATGGACTGAGCAACCCCAGTATCTCTAAGAATAGCTATGGGGAAGCCAGACCCTCTGGGCTAAGTGCGACATGACCTTTGAAAGTAAATGCTTTGAACATACTGGTCTGAGAGGAGCAAAAATTATAAGCAACTGGTTCAGTATTGGAATCTGTATCAGTAAAACCCTTCTTTGAAACTTGGCACCCTGGATGTTTACACTGTGCAATGGTATGTCCTACTTTCTTGCAATAAGCACAATATAGCTGGTTTGAATTTGACTTATTGTCTCTCTGCCCATCACTCCATCTACTTTGGGGATCACGAGAGGTAGAGTTTACAAAAATACCACACTCCACCCCACGCACATTCCAGGATTCCAACCGTAAGGCTTGAGCATATGAAAATTCTGCCACCTTAAGAAGCTCCGTATCTTTCCTCTACATATTTGAGTATAGGAAATGGTATGTTACTCTTCCATTCCTCCAAGACTATTGCATTCACGAGTTCGGAAAATGTAGTGGCATTTAAGGATTCTAACCACTTTTTGAACTGTCGCATTTTCTCGGTGGCAATTTCCACATAGGTTTGATACTTAGAATTAGTCATATTCCTAAATTTCTGCCTATACATTTTGGGTGTGATTGCATGCGCATGAAGTATTTGAGTTTTAACAAAATCATATTTTTCCGTTATATCCAAACTACTATAGACTCTTAGAGACTTTCCCGACAATTTAGGACCTATAATGTTAATCCACTCGTCTTTTGGCCAATTCTGTTTATTAGCGAGTTTCTCAAACAGTTTAAAGAACCCGTCAATGTCTCCTTCGTCATATACTGGTACTATAGAAGAAACTGTGGAAAAGTTGTAAGATACCTCTTTCTCTTTTATAGATAGTTCTATGTCCTTATGCTTACCAACCTGTTCCAACTCTTTCAATTTTAATTCTCTATCTAATTCTAATTAAATTTTAAATCCCTTTCTCTCGTTTCTGCTTCTATTTTTAATTCTCTTTCTCTCGTTTCTGCTTCTATTTTTAATTCCCTTTCTCTCTTTTCTGCTTCTATTTTTAATTCTCTTTCTCTCGTTTCTGCTTCTATTTTTAATTCCCTTTCTCCCGTTTCTGCTTCTAATTACATTTTTCTCGTTTCTATGTCTAATTTTCTCGTTTCTACTAATTTTCTCGTTTCTACTTCCATTTTACACTGAAGTTCTAATCTATACTTTTCTAACTCGAGCGAAGAAGAGGGGTCAGCTTGCGGAGTAACATTATCAATATGAGCTACTTCAATTTTCTTTGACTTAGGAATCTCGTCTGAATCGGAATCTTCCTCGGTGTCCTCAAGTAATGAAACTTATTCAGCAATTACTTCAAGAACACCTTGTTTCATTAAATGTTTTGAAACTAGTTCCTTAACGGTTTTCCTAGTTACCTTTGAGGAGTGAGCTGGAAGAGCAATTTGATAATGTTCAGCAATCTTTTACCAATCAGATTTTCTAATGTGACTTACTTGATCCCAAGAAGGATATCTTCAAGAAAAATTATATATCAAATTCTTTACTAGCCATGACGTTTAATAATCAAAGCTTCAGGAAAAA
The DNA here is from genome assembly GCA_037179515.1 of Halocaridina rubra. Classification (NCBI taxonomy): domain Eukaryota; kingdom Metazoa; phylum Arthropoda; class Malacostraca; order Decapoda; family Atyidae; genus Halocaridina; species Halocaridina rubra. The sequence goes on along the minus strand of JAXCGZ010010273.1, from coordinate 9,583 downwards.
TGAAGCGAGGAAGCTCTGGGAAAATACGGTAGCTAAAGTCAAACACGACCCCCGGAATCTATGCTTTACTATACCCAAATACTTCGGCACTAGAGTATTAATGACTTGTTAGGTAGAGATACTAGAAACTGGCATGAGTGATGGGATTATAAGGATCCCGATACTTGAGTAGAGTACTTTGAAACTTGGATACTTGTGAGAGTACGTTGATTATTGATACTTGAATAAAGATATTTGAAAATAGAAAGCACTCCGATTCCTGACGGTTCTTGAAAAAAAACCTAACGGCCCATTTATTACTGATTCATGAGATTAATTAAATTAACAAAGTTAATGAGTCTTGGCAGAATGCATAGGATTAGTGTTTACTATTGCGGCTACCACGCAAGATTACAAGTATACACTAATTACCAACGATCATCACACACTTGTTACGGTTGTTACGATTTGTGCTTATTATAACAAAAGACACAGACAATAAATACAAAAAAAAAGGCTTCACAAAATTAGAAACTAAGAATTCATTGCTCACTTTCCTGAAACCGTAATACAATTGTTATAACAATATGGGAATAAAGGAGAAGTTAATGTCTACTACTTTACCTTGAGCAAGAATCCTGGCAAGGTCGCCAATATATTACACCCAGGTATGATTGGTAAATACCAAATTCAAGTTTTTCATGCCCGAGACCTAGGCTAATTTATGACTGGGTGGCAATGGCTGACTGACTCGTAATTTGGATCGAAATAGTGAAGGGCATGGAAATAAGGTGAACAATTTATAACAATTGTAATATTAATTTCACTTAATACAATAGGAATTACAATCAGATTTTACAAACCTACAGATTAACAAAACAGACGTAAATATATACAATCCTACAGATTAACAAAAACAGACCTAAACACATTAATAATTTGATAATATAAATTTATACCTATAAATCTACAGATCAACAAAAACAAACAAAACCAACAAGGAAATAATAATGATAATTAATATAACTTTTAAGTGATACTAAAAGTGAAATGAAACCTGCTAGGAGAGCAATAAACTAATACACAATAACGAATAATACAAAACCCAAGGAGCTAGTACAGTGGTAACGCGCTGGCTTCGCATTCACGAGGTCGAAAGATCGGTTCCCGTCCAAGACCGAGAGTTTAAGCTGTTTACTGGCAGGAACTGCTGTGGTTGGACACCACAGTGGGGGGTTGGGGCTTGCCCTGGCTGACGAATACCCATTGTATTGAAATGGAAATAAAGTTTGTTTGTTTGTTTGTTCTACAGGCGAAATGAAAAGCCGGTACACGGAATATACTCCTGATACTACTCTCCTCTCCCTGTGACTGGCACTGTTTACAAGTTGTGAGCTCTCCAATATTTAGGAATAAACAAGAGACCGTGACCTGCTACGGACTTTAAATTACCCAAGCAAGGTATCTAAGACCACAATGACTCTCTAGAGGGTTTTGCAGGAGTTGTGAGTAGTGCTGAACTTGCTTTTTTTTGAAGTGAAATATTTGAAAGATTTGAATCCCTACTCTACATCCCCTCTTGACCCGTTGGCTGACTTCTGCGCATGCGCACTGGTGTTGTGATGTCACTGAGCTTCCACCGCGGCTCTGCTTAACAACAATGGATCCAGCTGTTATTACCAAACTACTGGAATCTCAAGAAAATGCATATGAGAATGCTATGGAGGTAATGGTGAAACAGGTTAGTGACAGGATAAAATCACTCGAATCTACAGTTTCCGACCTGACGACAAGCCTGGAGTTCAGCAAGAGAGAAATTGATGACCTCAAATCAACTATTAAAATTCATGAGAATGAAAAGAGTAACGACAAAGAAACAATCGATAATCTATCTTAACAAATAAATTCTGCATTCAACAAATAACCACCTTAGAAGAATGCTTGAATTACCAAGATGACTACTCCAGAAGAAACAACATCCGATTAAGCGGTGTAGAGGAGAGACGCGATGGGGAGACCTGGGAGCAAACAACGACGATGGTATCAGCCCTGATAGCTGATAAATTACAGCTAGAAGGCATGATGTTGGCGAGGGTTCACAGGGTGGGACCACTTCGTGATGACAAACCTCACACCAAAGTGGCTCGTTTCTCCCACTACTGTGACAGAGAGACGGTCATGCGAAATGCCAAAATCTTGAAAGGCACCAAGATCTACCTTAATGATGACCTGTGTGCCGCATCACAGGCAATAAAATCTGCAGAGGTGCCACAACTAAAAAAGGCTAGATCAGAAGGGAAAAGTGCCTATTATAAACATACGAAGCTCATCGTGAAGGAACGATACAAAACCGAGAGTGTGGCTGTTGCTGCGGGTGCTGTGGGTGGCGTGGATGAGGAGTTGACCAAGATCGGTGGTGCAGGGGTGGGGGGGCGCGGGAGTGGGGGGGCGGGAGAGCGATATGTCATCACCCGCATCCCCCCCTGCAGTGTCTTCCGCCACGGGAGCTATAAAACGCTCGCACCCTAAACCAATAAATGGCCAGAGGAACCCGGTAAGATTTGGTAGAAGTAAATGGTAGCTTGTATGTCAGTAATGTATAAGTAGTGTAATTTATTTCTTCACCATGGCTGTAAATAGATACCTCTCATACTATTCCATTAGTGACGATGAACTTATAAGGCTAACAAACAACTACAAAGTACTTCCCAATTATTTATGTATCAATGAGCTTGATAAGATGATATTTAACCCACTTGATCTTGAAAATGAAATAGATTTGTTTTTTAATAATATGAGAAACGCACCCAACACTTTTTCAAGTTATATATACTTAAACGAACTGTATTAAAATTTACATAAACCTAATACATATTTGGTTTTGTGCATGAACATTAGAAGTCATGCAAATAATCTTCAAATATTTGTTGATCAATGTTTATCAGAAAATAATATATGTGATGTAATGGGTTTTTCGGAGACTAGTCTGGATAATGATATTGAATCATTGTATAATATAACAGGGTACAATATGTTCACTCAGAACAGAGACAGGAAAGGTGGAGGTGTATGTATGTAGCTAATAAGTATAGCTCGAGTGTTATAAAGGAGTGCAGAGTGATGGAACGATTCATTGAATGTGTTAGTGTACAGGTACATAACGGTAAGGAGAATTTCTTCTTTGCATCTGTATATAGACCACCAAAGGGGAACATGCCTAAATTCCTTGAAGCTTTACTGAAAGTATTTGATTTTGCAGCAAGAAAAAAGTACAAAACTATTTATTTATTCGGTGATTGGAACTTAGATTTGTTTAAAATAAATGATCAAAGAGTAACTGATTTTATAAACTTAATGTATTCACGTGACTGCTTTCCAATAACTACTAAACCTACGAGAGTAACTGAAAATAGTGCATCTCTAATCGATCATATCTGGACCACAAATCTTGAAGACAACATAAGTAATTACATAGTGTACACCGACATAACAGATCATTTTGCAGTATACTCCTTGTTTAAAAATGAACATAAATTTGAAATCATATGTGAGAAAAAGACATTACTCTGATGATAACATAGCTAAATTTACTAGAGATATATCACATGAAAAATGGCAACATATCATAGACCTAAATAATGCAAATGAAGCTTTTAATAAATTTCACTGTACATTTAGAGATAAATTTCTAGACTGCTTTCCTTTAAGAAAATCGAATGTAAATAATAAAAACAACAGATGCCCACACATAACTGCAGGATTAAAAAATAATATCAAAGAAAAACACCGATTAGAAAGGCTTGCATCAAAATGGCCTTTGTCTTTTGGAACCAGATATAAAGCTTACAGGAACAAATTAGTAACACTACTTCGAGCTGCAAAAAATATATATTTTCAGGATAAGCTTCAGAAGGAACAAGGAAACAGCAAGTCCACCTGCAATACAATAAACAGCTTAATGGGACGAAAACAAATCAATCATTCAAAGGAAATCAAATTAAAAAATTATAATGACCACACTGCTAATATCTTTAATAATCATTTCTTAACTATAGCTCAACCAACACAGGAACAACAAAATGTGCAACAAAGCTCACACAGACAGTTTCTTAATATTCCACCAGACTTTTCGTTTTACTTGTATCCTGTAACAAGGGAGGAAGTCATTAAATATATAAAAACCTTAAAACCAAATACAGCATCGGGATGTGATGAAATTCCATCAAAACTACTCCAGGTCACTGCCCATTACATTGGTACCCCACTTACCCACATAATCAATCTATGTTTTCAGCAAGGATGTTTTCCAGACAAACTAAAAAGTGCTAAAGTAATACCTATATTTAAGTCAGGCACTGTAGATGATGAAAATAACTATAGACCTATATCAATCTTACCGTCCTTAAGTAAAGTGTTTGATTAGCGATTCTTCACATACTTAAAGAATTCCTTGAAAAGTTCAACCTATTATCTGAAAATCAATACGGATTCCGTAATAATAGGATCACTGAAAAAGCAATAATGAACTTTACAAGTGATGTCTTTCAAAATTTGGAAAACAAAAACTTTGTTGCATGGATTCTCCTAGACTTGTCCAAAGCATTTGACTCATTAGACCATGATATACTAATTGAAAAACAAACTTGTGTGGGTATTAGGTGAACACCATTACAGATGTTTAAGAGCTACTTGAAAAATAGAAAACAAGCCGTATATTGTAATGGGAAAGCATCTTTGTTACAAACTATTGAGAGGGGAGTACCACAAGGATCAATATTGGGCCCATTATTATTTTTAGTTTATATAAATGACATTTCCAATGCCAGTAATAAATTCAAATATATTCTTTATGCAGATGACACCAACCTTTTCTTGCATGATAATAACCTTGACCACCTGCATTCTGTTTTAAATAGTGAACTAGAAAAAATTAGCAACTGGGTATCTGTTAATAAATTAAAGCTAAATGTTTCCAAAACTGACTACATCTTATTTCAAAATAGATCTGTAGTACACAATATTGGTCAAGTTAATATGAATGGGTATGAAGTTAAAAGAGTTGCTTGTAAGAAATTTGTGCTTATTATAACAAAAGACACAGACAATAAATACAAAAAAAAAGGCTTCACAAAATTAGAAACTAAGAATTCATTGCTCACTTTCCTGAAACCGTAATACAATTGTTATAACAATATGGGAATAAAGGAGAAGTTAATGTCTACTACTTTACCTTGAGCAAGAATCCTGGCAAGGTCGCCAATATATTACACCCAGGTATGATTGGTAAATACCAAATTCAAGTTTTTCATGCCCGAGACCTAGGCTAATTTATGACTGGGTGGCAATGGCTGACTGACTCGTAATTTGGATCGAAATAGTGAAGGGCATGGAAATAAGGTGAACAATTTATAACAATTGTAATATTAATTTCACTTAATACAATAGGAATTACAATCAGATTTTACAAACCTACAGATTAACAAAACAGACGTAAATATATACAATCCTACAGATTAACAAAAACAGACCTAAACACATTAATAATTTGATAATATAAATTTATACCTATAAATCTACAGATCAACAAAAACAAACAAAACCAACAAGGAAATAATAATGATAATTAATATAACTTTTAAGTGATACTAAAAGTGAAATGAAACCTGCTAGGAGAGCAATAAACTAATACACAATAACGAATAATACAAAACCCAAGGAGCTAGTACAGTGGTAACGCGCTGGCTTCGCATTCACGAGGTCGAAAGATCGGTTCCCGTCCAAGACCGAGAGTTTAAGCTGTTTACTGGCAGGAACTGCTGTGGTTGGACACCACAGTGGGGGGTTGGGGCTTGCCCTGGCTGACGAATACCCATTGTATTGAAATGGAAATAAAGTTTGTTTGTTTGTTTGTTCTACAGGCGAAATGAAAAGCCGGTACACGGAATATACTCCTGATACTACTCTCCTCTCCCTGTGACTGGCACTGTTTACAAGTTGTGAGCTCTCCAATATTTAGGAATAAACAAGAGACCGTGACCTGCTACGGACTTTAAATTACCCAAGCAAGGTATCTAAGACCACAATGACTCTCTAGAGGGTTTTGCAGGAGTTGTGAGTAGTGCTGAACTTGCTTTTTTTTGAAGTGAAATATTTGAAAGATTTGAATCCCTACTCTACATCCCCTCTTGACCCGTTGGCTGACTTCTGCGCATGCGCACTGGTGTTGTGATGTCACTGAGCTTCCACCGCGGCTCTGCTTAACAACAATGGATCCAGCTGTTATTACCAAACTACTGGAATCTCAAGAAAATGCATATGAGAATGCTATGGAGGTAATGGTGAAACAGGTTAGTGACAGGATAAAATCACTCGAATCTACAGTTTCCGACCTGACGACAAGCCTGGAGTTCAGCAAGAGAGAAATTGATGACCTCAAATCAACTATTAAAATTCATGAGAATGAAAAGAGTAACGACAAAGAAACAATCGATAATCTATCTTAACAAATAAATTCTGCATTCAACAAATAACCACCTTAGAAGAATGCTTGAATTACCAAGATGACTACTCCAGAAGAAACAACATCCGATTAAGCGGTGTAGAGGAGAGACGCGATGGGGAGACCTGGGAGCAAACAACGACGATGGTATCAGCCCTGATAGCTGATAAATTACAGCTAGAAGGCATGATGTTGGCGAGGGTTCACAGGGTGGGACCACTTCGTGATGACAAACCTCACACCAAAGTGGCTCGTTTCTCCCACTACTGTGACAGAGAGACGGTCATGCGAAATGCCAAAATCTTGAAAGGCACCAAGATCTACCTTAATGATGACCTGTGTGCCGCATCACAGGCAATAAAATCTGCAGAGGTGCCACAACTAAAAAAGGCTAGATCAGAAGGGAAAAGTGCCTATTATAAACATACGAAGCTCATCGTGAAGGAACGATACAAAACCGAGAGTGTGGCTGTTGCTGCGGGTGCTGTGGGTGGCGTGGATGAGGAGTTGACCAAGATCGGTGGTGCAGGGGTGGGGGGGCGCGGGAGTGGGGGGGCGGGAGAGCGATATGTCATCACCCGCATCCCCCCCTGCAGTGTCTTCCGCCACGGGAGCTATAAAACGCTCGCACCCTAAACCAATAAATGGCCAGAGGAACCCGGTAAGATTTGGTAGAAGTAAATGGTAGCTTGTATGTCAGTAATGTATAAGTAGTGTAATTTATTTCTTCACCATGGCTGTAAATAGATACCTCTCATACTATTCCATTAGTGACGATGAACTTATAAGGCTAACAAACAACTACAAAGTACTTCCCAATTATTTATGTATCAATGAGCTTGATAAGATGATATTTAACCCACTTGATCTTGAAAATGAAATAGATTTGTTTTTTAATAATATGAGAAACGCACCCAACACTTTTTCAAGTTATATATACTTAAACGAACTGTATTAAAATTTACATAAACCTAATACATATTTGGTTTTGTGCATGAACATTAGAAGTCATGCAAATAATCTTCAAATATTTGTTGATCAATGTTTATCAGAAAATAATATATGTGATGTAATGGGTTTTTCGGAGACTAGTCTGGATAATGATATTGAATCATTGTATAATATAACAGGGTACAATATGTTCACTCAGAACAGAGACAGGAAAGGTGGAGGTGTATGTATGTAGCTAATAAGTATAGCTCGAGTGTTATAAAGGAGTGCAGAGTGATGGAACGATTCATTGAATGTGTTAGTGTACAGGTACATAACGGTAAGGAGAATTTCTTCTTTGCATCTGTATATAGACCACCAAAGGGGAACATGCCTAAATTCCTTGAAGCTTTACTGAAAGTATTTGATTTTGCAGCAAGAAAAAAGTACAAAACTATTTATTTATTCGGTGATTGGAACTTAGATTTGTTTAAAATAAATGATCAAAGAGTAACTGATTTTATAAACTTAATGTATTCACGTGACTGCTTTCCAATAACTACTAAACCTACGAGAGTAACTGAAAATAGTGCATCTCTAATCGATCATATCTGGACCACAAATCTTGAAGACAACATAAGTAATTACATAGTGTACACCGACATAACAGATCATTTTGCAGTATACTCCTTGTTTAAAAATGAACATAAATTTGAAATCATATGTGAGAAAAAGACATTACTCTGATGATAACATAGCTAAATTTACTAGAGATATATCACATGAAAAATGGCAACATATCATAGACCTAAATAATGCAAATGAAGCTTTTAATAAATTTCACTGTACATTTAGAGATAAATTTCTAGACTGCTTTCCTTTAAGAAAATCGAATGTAAATAATAAAAACAACAGATGCCCACACATAACTGCAGGATTAAAAAATAATATCAAAGAAAAACACCGATTAGAAAGGCTTGCATCAAAATGGCCTTTGTCTTTTGGAACCAGATATAAAGCTTACAGGAACAAATTAGTAACACTACTTCGAGCTGCAAAAAATATATATTTTCAGGATAAGCTTCAGAAGGAACAAGGAAACAGCAAGTCCACCTGCAATACAATAAACAGCTTAATGGGACGAAAACAAATCAATCATTCAAAGGAAATCAAATTAAAAAATTATAATGACCACACTGCTAATATCTTTAATAATCATTTCTTAACTATAGCTCAACCAACACAGGAACAACAAAATGTGCAACAAAGCTCACACAGACAGTTTCTTAATATTCCACCAGACTTTTCGTTTTACTTGTATCCTGTAACAAGGGAGGAAGTCATTAAATATATAAAAACCTTAAAACCAAATACAGCATCGGGATGTGATGAAATTCCATCAAAACTACTCCAGGTCACTGCCCATTACATTGGTACCCCACTTACCCACATAATCAATCTATGTTTTCAGCAAGGATGTTTTCCAGACAAACTAAAAAGTGCTAAAGTAATACCTATATTTAAGTCAGGCACTGTAGATGATGAAAATAACTATAGACCTATATCAATCTTACCGTCCTTAAGTAAAGTGTTTGATTAGCGATTCTTCACATACTTAAAGAATTCCTTGAAAAGTTCAACCTATTATCTGAAAATCAATACGGATTCCGTAATAATAGGATCACTGAAAAAGCAATAATGAACTTTACAAGTGATGTCTTTCAAAATTTGGAAAACAAAAACTTTGTTGCATGGATTCTCCTAGACTTGTCCAAAGCATTTGACTCATTAGACCATGATATACTAATTGAAAAACAAACTTGTGTGGGTATTAGGTGAACACCATTACAGATGTTTAAGAGCTACTTGAAAAATAGAAAACAAGCCGTATATTGTAATGGGAAAGCATCTTTGTTACAAACTATTGAGAGGGGAGTACCACAAGGATCAATATTGGGCCCATTATTATTTTTAGTTTATATAAATGACATTTCCAATGCCAGTAATAAATTCAAATATATTCTTTATGCAGATGACACCAACCTTTTCTTGCATGATAATAACCTTGACCACCTGCATTCTGTTTTAAATAGTGAACTAGAAAAAATTAGCAACTGGGTATCTGTTAATAAATTAAAGCTAAATGTTTCCAAAACTGACTACATCTTATTTCAA
>JAXCGZ010010272.1:35000-38446 GCA_037179515.1 Halocaridina rubra | reverse complement strand
TATATATATATATATATATATATATATATATATAATATATATATATATATATATATATATATATATATATATATATATATATATATATATATATATATATATATATATATATATATATATATATATATATATATATATATATATATATATATATATATATATATATATATATATATATATATATATATATATATATATATATATATATATATATATATATATATATATATATATATATATATATATATATATATATATATATATATATATATATATATATATATATATATATATATATATATATATATATATATATATATATATATATATATATATATATATATATATATATATATATATATATATATATATATATATATATATATATATATATATATATATATATATATATATATATATATATATATATATATATATATATATATATATATATATATATATATATATATATATATATATATATATATATATATATATATATATATATATATATATATATATATATATATATATATATATATATATATATATATATATATATATATATATATATATATATATATATATATATATATATATATATATATATATATATATATATATATATATATATATATATATATATATATATATATATATATATATATATATATATATATATATATATATATATATATATATATATATATATATATATATATATATATATATATATATATATATATATATATATATATATATATATATATATATATATATATATATATATATATATATATATATATATATATATATATATATATATATATATATATATATATATATATATATATATACATATATATATTTATATATATATATATATATATATATATATATATATATAAATATGTTCATTCATCAACGTTGATATGTAAATATGATGTCTTTTGACTTTAGTAAATTATACATCCCTCTCAAATGCTATACACACATGCACACAAACACACACAAACCAAAGAAAACATGCTCCACATAACTATGTAAAATTATACACGTTCTTAAAAAATAAAAAAAGATAAAAAAGCTTTAATAGAATGAATTCAAGAGAAATAAACACAATATAAAAAAAAGAATCTTGTGAAGAAAAACTTATAAGCTCAGAATACAGGACAAAGAGTAAAATATCTAAGAAAAGGCTTAGCTTGAGAATAAATACAGCCATCAATCTCTATTACCTGCCTCTCCTTAGACCGAGAACTTCCATTCTAGAGCTAATCTTATTCTCTTCTTTCACGTACAAGAACATAAAAAAAAAAGGTTTGGGATTTCTTTCTCGAGCATTGTTATCTCCATCCTTGCATAATATTGATACGCACATGCGTGTTTTAAAATACATGACAATGTAAAGATATAAATTATTAGGCAAATAGGTAGGTAATATGATAAATAAAAAATAAATATATAAATAAATAAATTATATATATATATATATATATATATATATATATATATATATATATATATATATATATATATATATATATATATATATATATATATATATATATATATATATATATATATATATATATATATATATATATATATTTATTTATATACATATATATATATATATATATATATATATATATATATATATATATATATATATATATATATATATATATATATATATATATATATATATATATATATATATATATATATATATATATATATATATATATATATATATATATATATATATATATATATATATATATATATATATATATATATTTATATATATACATATATATATATATATATATATATATATATATATATATATATATATATATATATATATATATATATATATATATATATATATATATATATATATATATATATATATATATATATATATATATATATAACCAAATAGTAAATGAATATATAAATAAATGAGTGAATATATAGATAAATAAATGAACAAAATATAACTAACTGAAGAAACATATTAATGAGTTTTTAAATAAACAGATGAGTAATAAATCAATGAAATCATAAATCATATATGTATAAAAAAGGAAATAATAGAATAAGCTCAATATATTCGTAAGTTAATTATGAATATACTCAATCAATATATGACTCATTGGTTGAGTAGATAATTTTCCTTTAATTTTATTACATCAGATGAATTAATTCATATCATGATTCTAAAAATATCATAGGCTTCAGACAAAAATAATTTGTTAGTAAAATACGTTTTGCAACTATAAGCTTGAAATACTTTGACAGCATATATACCGTTACATACGAAACGGTTCTTGTCCCCCTGAGAAAGGGGGAAACCTTCCTCTGTGTTTTCCTGCGTGTCTTAATAGTCAATTACGTTTTGCAACTATAAGACTTAAATAATTTGAAAGCATATATACCGTTACATACGTAGCGGTCCTTGCCCCCCTGAGAGGGGGGAAACCTTCTCCGTGTTCCCCTCTGTGTCTCAAAAGTCAATTAAATGGAGTGGAGCGAGGGACTGGGCTTCCTCTCCTCTGTATTTTCTTCCAGCAAAGTCAGAGTAATATGCTTTGACTCAACCACCCCTCATTATGGGGAATATGGCCCATGTATATATATAGACATGCAGTAAGTAACAGTGCAAATAGTCACTCCATCATTATAGATTCTATTATTATTTTCTTCCAATCATCAACATTTCATATATTTTAATACATAAACCCAACGATGCTGCAAATCGCCCAACGGAAGAAACTGAGGTACTTATATAATGCTGAATAAATTCTTTGAAAATAAATTTCAATAAATAACTTATTAATAATTAAGTATATTTACAATTCTAGATGCAGATACATAAGTAAAATATTATAGATTACTTCGTGATGACATTCCTCAAAGTCAATTTTGCCATTTATAATTAGACATCCCAGGTGTAGTCTCCGTGGCTGAAACGGTAGCGTCTGCGACTCTGAGGCGTCATCTCGAGGGTTCGCGCCCCCTCACGGTCTTAGGTTAGCAAGGGCATGCACTTAGGGTAACGATTGCATCTGCCAAAACAAGTCCTTCGCAAGAAGGCAATCGTCATAGCCCTTGATTGAAAAGGGAGTCCGTAACGTAAAACCAGAATATTTAGATATCCCAGGAGTGAAATTAATGATCTGACGGTGTCCATTATTTTCAGTCTGGAGTTCGACCACATAACCAAAAGCCCGACTGTGTGAAGCCACAGATATTAAATAGTAATTGACCGTGCATATAGTGAATTGTGAAAACAGTAGTTTATACAGTAATAATTTATGACCTATATTAGAATATGCCGCCGCTTGCCTGAATAGGTGCTTCGTGCGCCTGCATATGTAAATATATGGCATTGCAATATCTCACAGAGTAAGATAAATTCAGATAAATCTATTTTT
>JAXCGZ010010272.1:22500-30000 GCA_037179515.1 Halocaridina rubra | reverse complement strand
CAGTTTTGAAGACTTGCATTGAGAGATTCTACTCCCATGGAGGTACAAGTTTCTTTGCTGGATACTATCTTCAACAAGATAGATATCAACTTTGAAGACTTGCATTGAGAGATTCCACTCCCATGGAGGTACAAGTGTCTTCGCTAGATGCTATCTTCATCATGATAGATATTAAATTTGAAGACTTATATTGAGAGATTCCACTCCCATGCAGATACAAGTGTCTTTGCTGGATACTATCTTCAACTTATTGGATATCAACTTTGAAGATTTGCATTGAGAGATTCCACTCCCTTCGAGGTAAGTGTCTTTGCTGGATACTATCTTCAACAAGATAGATATTATCTTTGAAGACTTGCAGTGAGAGATTCCACTCCCATTGAAGTTCAAGTGTCTTCGCTGGATACTATCTGCAACATATTGGAAATCAACTTTGAAGACTTCCATTGAGTGATTCCACTCCCATGGAGGTACAAGTGCCTTCGCTGGATACTATCTTCAACATGATAGACATCAACTTTGAAAACTTGAATTGAGAGATTCCACTCCCATGGAGGTACAAGTGTTTTCGCTGGATACTATCTTCAACATGATAGATATAAACTTTGAAGACTTGTATTGAGAGATTCCACTCCCATTGAGGTACATATATCTTCGTTGGATACTATCTTCAACTTGATAGATATCAAATCTGAAGACTTGCATTGAGAGATTCCACTCCCATTGAGGTACAAGTGTCTTCGCTGGATGCAATCTTCAACATGATAGATATCAACTTTGAAGACATGAAATTGAGAGATACCACTCCCATGCAGGCACAAGTGTCTTCACTGGATACTATCTCCAACACGACAGATATCAACTTTGAAGACTTGCATTGAGAGATTCCACTCCCGTGGAGGTAAAGTGTCTTCGCTGGATATCTTCAGCATGATAGTTATCAACTTTGAAGCCTTGCATTGAGAGATTCCACTCCCATGCAGGTACAAGTGTCTTCGCTGGATACTATCTTCAACTTGTTGGATATTATCTTTGAAGACTTGCATTGGGAGATTCAACTCCAATGGAGGTAAAGGGTCTTCGCTGGATACTATCTTCAACATGATAGATATGAACTTTGAGGACTTGAATTGAGATTCCACTTCCATGGAGGTTCAAGTGTCTTTGCTGGATACTATCTTCAACTTGATAAATATCAAATCTGAAGACATGTATTGAGAGATTCCACTCCAATGCAGGTACAAGTGTCGTCGCTGGATGCAGTCTTCAACATGATGGATATCAACTTTGAAGACTTGCATTGAGAGATACCACTCCAATGCAGGCACAAGTGTCTTCGCTGGATAATATCTCCAACATGATAGATATCAACTTTGAAGACTTGCATTGAGAGATTCCACTCCCATGGAGTTAAAGTGTCTTCGCTGGATATCTTCAACATGATTGATATCAACTTTGAAGACTTGCATTGAGAGATTCCACTTCTATGGAGGTACAAGTGTCTTCGCTGGATACTATCTTCAACTTGTTGGATATCAACTTTGAAGACTTGCATTGGGAGATTCCACTCCCATGGAGGTAAAGTGTGTTCGCTGGATACTATCTTCAACATGATAGATATCAACTTTGAAAACTTGCATTGATATATTCCACTTCCATGGAGGTTCAGGTGTCTTCTTGGGATACTATCTTCTACTTGAAAGATATGAACTTTGAAGACTTGCATTGAGAGATTCCACTCCCATTGAGGTAAAGTGTCTTCGTTGGATACAATCTTCAACATGATAGATATCAGTTTTGAAGACTTGCATTGAGAGATGCCACTCCCTTGTAGGTACAAGTGTCTTCGCTGGATACTATCTCCAACATGATAGATATCAACTTTGAAGATTTGCATTGAGAAATTCCACTCCAATGGAGGTAAAGTATCTTCGCTGGATATCTTCAACATGATAGATATCAACTTTGAAGACTTGCATTGAGAGATATCCACTCCCATTGAGGTACAAGTGTCTTCGCTTGGTACTATCTTCAACTTGTTGGATATCAACTTTGAAGACTTGTATTGAGAGATTCCACTCCCAATGAGGTACAAGTATCTTCGTTGGATACTATCTTCAACTTGATAGATATCAAATCTGAAGACTTACATTGAGAGATTTCACTCCCATGCAGGCACAAGTGTCTTCGCCTGATGCAATCTTCAACATGATAGATATCAACTTTGAAGACTTGTATTGAGAGATACCACTCCCATGCAGGCAAAAGTGTCTTCGCTGGATACTATCTCCAACATGACAGATATCAACTTTGAAGACTTGCATTGAGAGATTCCACTCCCATGGAGGTAAAGTGTCTTCGTTGTATATCTTCAACATTACAGATATCAGCTTTGAAGACTTGCATTGAGAGATTCCACTCCCATGGAGGTACAAGTGTCTTCGCTGCATACTATCTTCAACTTGTTGGATGTCAGCTTTGAAGACTTTTAATGTGAGATTGCACTCCCCCGGAGGTAAAGTATGTTCGCTGGATACTATCTTCAACACGATAGATATCAACTTTGAAGACTTGCTTTGAGAGATTCCACTCCCATGGAGGTTCAATTGTCTTCTCTGAATACTATCTTCTACTTGATAGATATGAACTTTGAAGACTTGCATTGAGAGATTCCACTCCCATTGAGGTAAAGTGTCGTCGCTGGATACAATCTTCAACATGATAGATATCAACTTTGAAGACTTGCATTGAGAGATACAACTCCCTTGTAGGTACAAGTCTCTTCGCTGGATACTATATTCAACATGATAGATATCAATTTTGAAGACTTGCATTGAGAGATTACACTCCCATGGAGGTAAAGTGTCTTCGATTGGATATCGTCAACATGATTGATATCAACTTTGAAGACTTGCATTGAGAGATTTCACTCCCGTTGAGGTACAAGTGTCTTCGCTTGATACTATCTTCAACTTTTTGGATATCAACTTTGAAGACTTGCATTGAGAGATTCCACTTCCATGGAGGTACAAGAGTCTTTGCTGGATACTATCTTCAACATGATAGATATCATCTATGAAGACTTGCATTGAGAGATTCCACTCCCATTGAGGTACATGTGTCTTCACTGGATACTTTCTTCATTTTGATAGATATCAACTTTGAAGACTTGCATTGTGAGATTCCACTCCCTTGGAGGTACAAGTGTTTTCGCTGGATGCAATCTACAACATGATAGATATCAACATTGAAGACTTGCATTGAGAGATACCACTCCCATGCAGGTACAAGTGTCTTCGCTGGATACTATCCCCAACATGGTAGATATCAACTTTGAATGCTTACATTGAGAGATTCCACTCCCATAGAGGTAAATTGTCTTCGCTGGATATCTTCAACGTGATAGATATCAACTTTGAAGACTTGTATTGAGAGATTCCACTCCCATTGAGGTACGAATGTCTTTGCTGGATACTATCTTCAACATAATAGATATCAACTTTGAAGACTTGCATTGAGAGATTCCACTCCCATGGAGGAACAAGTGTTTTCGCTGAATACTATCTTCAACATGATAGATATCAACTTCGAAGACTTGCATTGAGAGATTCTACTCCCATTGAGGTACAAGTGTCTTTGCTGGATACTATCTTCAACATGACAGATATCAACTTTGAAAACTTGCATTGAGAGATTCCACTCCCATGGTGGTACAAGTGTCTTCGCTGGATACTATCTTCAACATGATAGATATCAAATTTGAAGACTTACATTGAGAGATTCCACTCCCATGGAGGAACAAGTGTCTTTGCTGGATGCTATCTTCAACTTGTTGGATATCAACTTTGAAGATTTGCATTGAGAGATTCCACTCCCATGGAGGTAAGAGTCTTTGTTGGATACTATCTTCAACATGATAGATATCAACTTTGAAGACTTGCCTAGAGAGATTCCATTCCCATTGAGTTTCAAGTGTCCTCGCCGGATACTATCTTCAACATATTGGAAATCAACTTTGAAGACTTGCATTGAGAGATTCCACTCCCATGGAGGTACAAGTGTCTTCGCTGGATACTATCTTCAGCATGATATATATCAACTTTGAAGACTTGCATTGAGAGATTCCACTCCCATGCAGGTGCAAGTGTTTTCGTTGGATACTATCTTCAACATGATAGGTATCAACTTTTTAGACTTGCTTTGAGAGATTCCACTCCCATTGAGGTACAAGTATCTTCGTTGGATACTATCTTCAACTTGATAGATATCAAATCTGAAGACTTGCATTGAGAGATTCCACTCCCATTGAGGTACAAGTGTCTTCGCTGGATGCAATCTTCAACATGATAGATATCAACTTGAAGACTTGCATTGAGAGATACCACTCCCTTGCAGGCACAAGTGTCTTCGCTGGATACTATCTCCAACATGACAGATATCAACTTTGAAGACTTGCATTGAGAGATTCCACTCCCATGGAGGTAAAGTGTCTTCGCTGGATATCTTCAACATGATAGATATCAACTTTGAAGACTTGCATTGAGAGATTCCACTCCCATTGAGGTACAAGTATCTTCGTTGGATACTATCTCCAACATGACAGATATCAACTTTAAAGACTTGCATTGAGAGATTCCACTCCCATGGAGGTAAAGTGTCTTTGCTGGATATCGTCAACATAATAGATATCAGCTTTGAAGACTTGCATTGAGAGATTCCACTCCCATGGAGGTACAAGTGTCTTCGCTGCATACTATCTTCAACTTGTTGGATGTCAACTTTGAAGACTTTTAATGTGAGATTGCACTCCCCTGGAGGTAAAGTGTGTTCGCTGGATACTATCTTCAACATGATAGATATCAACTTTGAAGACTTGCTTTGAGAGATTCCACTCCCATGGAGGTTCAATTCTCTTCTCTGGATACTATCTTCTACTTGATAGATATGAACTTTGAAGACTTGAATTGAGAGATTCCACTCCCATTGAGGTAAAGTGTCGTCGCTGGATACAATCTTCAAAGTGATAGATATCAACTTTGAAGACTTGCATTGAGAGATACCACTCCCTTGTAGGTACAAGTCTCTTCGCTGGATACTATATTCAACATGATAGATATCAACTTTGAAGACTTGCATTGAGAGATTCCACTCCCATTGAGGTACAAGTGTCTTCGCTTGATACTATCTTCAACCTTTTGGATATCAACTTTGAAGACTTGCATTGAGAGATTCCACTACCATGGAGGTACAAGAGTCTTTGCTGGATACTATCTTCAACATGATAGATATCAACTTTAAAGACTTTCATTGAGAGATTCCACTCCCACTGAGGTAAACTGTCTTCGATTGGATATCTTCAACATTATTGATATCAAATTTGAAGACTTACATTGAGAGATTCCACTCCCATGGAGGTACAAGTGTCTTCGCTGGATACTATCTTCAACTTGTTGCATATCAGCTTTGAAGACTTGCATTGAGAGATTCCACTCCCATGGAGGTAAAGTGTGTTCGCTGGATACTATCTTCAACATGATAGATATCAACTTTGAAGACTTGTATTGAGAGATTCCACTCCCATGGAGATTCACGTGTCTTCTCTGGATACTATCTTCTACTTGATAGATATGAACTTTGAAGACTTGCATTGAGAGAATCCACTCCCATTGAGGTAAAGGGACTTCGTTGGATACAATCTTCAAAATAATAGATATCAACTTTGAAGACTTGCATTGTGAGATACCAATCCCTTGTAGGTAAAAGTTTCTTCGCTGGATACTATATTCAACATGATA
The DNA here is from genome assembly GCA_037179515.1 of Halocaridina rubra. Classification (NCBI taxonomy): domain Eukaryota; kingdom Metazoa; phylum Arthropoda; class Malacostraca; order Decapoda; family Atyidae; genus Halocaridina; species Halocaridina rubra. Next base: position 24,205 of record JAXCGZ010010272.1, on the reverse strand, counting down.
GATATCAATTATGAAGACTTGCATTGAGAGTTTCCACTCCCATGGAGGTAAAGTGTCTTTGCTGGATATCTTCAACATGTTAGATATCAACTTTGAAGGCTTGCATTGAGAGGTTCCACTCCCATTGAGGTATAAGTGTCTTTGCTTGATACTATCTTTAACTTGTTGGATATCAACTTTGAAGACTTGCATTGAGAGATTCCACTCCCATGGAGGTACAAGAGTCTTTGCTGGATGCTATCTTTAACATGATAGATATCAACTTTGAAGACTTGCATTGAGAGATACCACTCCCATGTAGGCACAAGTGTCTTCGCTGGACACTATCTCTAACATGACAGATATCAACTTTGAAGACTTGCATTGAGAGATTTCACTCCCATGGAGGTATAGTGTCTTCGCTGGATATCATCAAAATGATAGATATCAACTTTGAAGACTTGCATTGAGAGATTCCACTCCCATGGAGGTTCAAGTGTCTTCGCTGGATACTATCTTCAACTTGTTGGATATCAACTTTGAAGACTTGCATTGAGAGATTCCACTCCCATGGAGGTAAAGTGTCTTCGCTGGATACTATCTTCAACATGATAGATATCAACTTTGAAGACTTGCATTGAGAGATTCCACTTCCATAGAGGTTCAAGTGTCTTTGCTGGATACTATCTTCAACATGATAGATATCAACTTTGAAGACTTGCATTGAGAGATTCCACTCCCATGGTGGTACAAGTGTTTTCGCTGGATACTATATTCAACATGATAGATATCAACTTTGAAGATTTGCTTTTAAAGATTCAACTCTCAGTGAGGTACAAGTATCTTCGTTGGATACTATCTTCAACTTGATAGATATCATATCTGAAAACTTGCATTGAGAGATTCCACTCCCATGCAGGTACAAGTGTCTTCGCTGGATGCAATCTTCAACATGATAGATTTCAACTTTGAAGACTTGCATTGAAAGATACCACTCCCATGCAGGCACAAGTGTCTTCGCTGGATACTATTTCCAACATGATAGATATCAACTTTGAAGACTTGCATTGAGAGATTCCACTCCCATGAAGGTAAAGTGTGTTCGCTGGATACTATCTTCATCATGATAGATATGAACTTTGAAGACTTGCATTGAGAGATTCCACTCCCACGGAGGTAAAGTGTGTTCGCTGGATACTATCTTCATCATGATAGATATGAACTTTGAAGACTTGCATTGAGAGATTCCACTCACATGGAGATTCAAGTGTCTTCTCTGGATACTATCTTCTACTTGATAGATATGAACTTTGAAGACTTGCATTGAGAGATTCCACTCCCATTGAGGTAAAGTGTCTTCGTTGAATACAATCTTCAACATGATAGATTTCAACTTTGAAGACTTGCATTGAGAGATACCACTCCCTTGTAGGTACAAGTGTCTTCGCTGGATACTATCTCCAACATGTTAGATATCAACTTTGAAGACTTGCATTGAGAGATACCACTCCCATTGAGGTACAAGTGCCTTCGTTGGATATCTTCAACATGATAGTTATCAAATTTGAAGGCTTGCATTGAGAGATTCCACTCCCATTGAGGTACAATTGTCTTTGCTTGATACTATCTTCAACTTGTTGGATATCAACTTTGAAGACTTGCATTGAGAGATTCCACTACCATGGAGGTACAAGAGTCTTTGCTGGATACTATCTTCAACATAACA
>JAXCGZ010010272.1:12500-15000 GCA_037179515.1 Halocaridina rubra | reverse complement strand
ATATATATATACATATATATATACATATATATATATATATATATATATATATATATATATATATATATATATATATATATATATATATATATATATATATATATATATATATATATATATATATATATATATATATATATATATATATATATATATATATATATATATATATATATATATATATATATATATATATATATATATATATATATATATATATATATATATATATATATATATATATATATATATATATATATATATATATATATATATATATATATATATATATATATATATATATATATATATATATATATATATATATATATATATATATATATATATATATATATATATATATATATATATATATATATATATATATATATATATATATATATATATATATATATATATATATATATATATATATATATATATATATATATATATATATATATATATATATATATATATATATATATATATATATATATATATATATATATATATATATATATATATATATATATATATATATATATATATATATATATATATATATATATATATATATATATATATATATATATATATTTAAAGAAAAACAATTCTAGATAAGGACCTTTTTAACACAGAGAATATTAAAAGCATTAAATAGAATAGCTTCTTTTAAAGAGATTATCCATCTCACATCCAAATTTTTTTTTTGTTTTGTTTATCAGTTTGTAAATATTACACTGGAAACCCGGAAACTGAAAGCAAGAGTCCAAGAAGTAACTTATTTAATTATTCGAGTGAAGATATTTGATAATGTAAAAAGATGGTTGGTTTAATTCTTTTTCTATGCCTACAGCTACACTGAATATTCTTGGATATTCATTACACATCTTTTATTATCCCTTCACATCTGACAAGTCATTACACTCTCCATTTCTATTTTTCTTTACTTTATGTATTCTTCATGCCCTGGCCCGATGAGGGCTGCTTTATTTTATTATTTTTTGGTCCGTCCTGGTGCCACAATCATAAAAAAAAAAAATTACTTCATCAATAACCAATTAAGAGGTATTTAAGCCCAAAGGCTTTTCTTAGAGATCATTCATTGTTATATTCCTACTGATAATAGAATTTGGTAAACAGTAATGGAAGTATATTGCTATTGGACACGGAAAAAACAAGGAAATTTTATTTCCTTGATTAGTTTTAAAGATTCTGCTAATTACATGATACATGTATTGTAGATATATTCAACTCGTATAATACATGACAGGCCTTTTCGTACAAAAATAAATCAAATAACCAAAAAATATGAATTACTAAGGAAATGTGATAAAATAAGTAATTCTTCTAAGATACTTAGATGTTTATAGACCAAGTTAATTTAATGTGAATACGAATAATCTTTTACACAAGATAATTATATCTTCCAACATCAGAACATAATTAACGTTCACAAATTAGATCATATTTTATTAGGCATGGCTTTGTAATATCCTCATATGTTATTGCTTGTGAAGACAGCTGGACTGAACTATTTGTTATGAATAGACACGTTCATATTCATTAATACTCTTTTTGTTCTCATAAACTCATACAAATATGATTCATCCTATTCATTGAAAAGTAGTATACATTAAAATAAAACAAGACTGTGCATTGGAGTTCTAAGTCTGTCACTATTATTTTTTTTCAATGGTACTAGGTAATCGTAGACTGCTGACATATGTCTCTGTTTTCTTGATTTCACATTATCCAGATTTCATACAATTCAAATTTCATTACAAGCATAACATTGGTATATTTGAGGCAGAAAATACAACCGCAGAGATGGCAAATATACACGGGAATAATTTTACAAAATATCTAACCTCAAAAGAAAATAAAGAACTCATATATAAGGTAATTTAAAAGAAAACACTTATTTGGTTCTTTTGTAGTCACCGTGGCTCAAGCGGTAGCGTCCACGACTCTGAGGCGTCAGGTCGAGGGTTCGCGCCCCGTCACGGTCTGAGGTTAGCAAGGGCATGCACTCAGGGTAAGGATTACATCTGCCAAAAGAAGTCCTTTGCAAGATGGCAACCGTCCTAGCCCTTGGTAGAAAAGTAAGTCCGTGAAGTAAAACCGGAATTAATTTGGTTCCTTTATCGCTATTGTCATGAAGTCTTTACTCTTGTAGAAAATGTAAATTAAATGACAAATCTTTTGTTCTTGAGTGACATTTTCCTAATGAGTTTCTGCTGTAGCTCAGAGGAAAGTTAATTAGATTGGTCAAACAACGTAATGAGCTCTGTAGTAAGCCAAGAATTTACTGTAAAGAATTTATGTGCATTTGTGATATGCCTCAAAGGCAGGTAGTGGATTATTTATGGCGTTTTTTGTAATACATCTCACGATATTTGAATAATCTATTTGCAAATGTAGTTGTTCGTGAAGGAAAACAGAATAATCACCAGGTAATAGGTTGCCCATGGCATCAGTCTTCCGTTGCGGTACT
>JAXCGZ010010272.1:5000-7500 GCA_037179515.1 Halocaridina rubra | reverse complement strand
AATTTTTTATATGATGTCTAGCAACAGAAAAGATATCAATATATAAGGCTGCAAATTTTTAATGAAATACCTAGCAACCGAGAAGACACCAACATATGAAGCAGCAAATTTTTTTTATAAAATATCTAGCAACGGAAAAGACATCAGTATATATGGCTGCAATTTTTTAATATAATATCTAGCAACAGGAAAGACAACAATACAAAAATATGCAAATTTTTTATATAATATCTAGCAACAGAAAAGACATCAAAGTAAAAAGCTGCAAATTTTTAATATGATATCTAGCAACAGAGAAGACACCAATATAAAAAGCTGCAAATTTTTAATATGATATCTAGCAACAGAAAAGACATCAGTATATAAAAACATCTCTTATTAGAAGGAACTCTTCCACGGAGCAAGTGTTAAATGCTTAAAGCATCCAAAAAGGAAAAAAATCCATTCAATGGTATCAAATTGCAATTATAAATTTTCAAACCAAGACCGAAAATTAAGAAAAACTTTTGGCTAGGATTGCAATTGACAACTTTAATTACTTAGAAGCCCTACATGAACGCATGATTAAAAATACCAAAATTTTTAAATAAGTTTTGGAGAAGTGAGAATGAAAATAAATAAGCATTGTGAGCTTGTGTTGCGTGTTTCAGAAGTTTCCAAGAAAAATAATTTCATCTATAACTTCTGAACTTAGGTGTGATTTTAAGTGAAATGAAAAAAATCATTTTTTTTTACTTAAATATAAACTTAGTATAAGAGTTCCTTTCTTTGCCAAGTACATCTTTATACAAAGTTCATTTCAGATCCCTTAAAAGCTTTCGAAATACCATGAAATCTCACATTAATTTTTGTTTAATTGTTACGAACTTTCGTACATTTTGTTACAAAGACCAGAAAAAATTCACTTAGATGTAGTTTGGTTATAATTATAAATATATTTTTATAACTATGTTTAGCGCATAAAGTATCAGATTATTGTAGACATGAACTGCGTATGGAGAAAAGATTGGGAGTGAGTTTATATAACTATTCACTGAAGGAAGAATGACATAATTTATTTGATTTTTTGACTGCATATGCATTGCACATTCAATAGATAAAAAAAAAGGTATTTTCCAACGTTAAACGCTAGAATATGTTTCGAAGATAGATTGAAATTTCGTACTCCTAACTATAGAAGGTGTCATTTCTCTCTCTCTCTCTCTCTCTCTCTCTCTCTCTCTCTCTCTCTCTCTCTCTCTCTCTCTCTCTCTCTCTCTCTCTCTCTCTCTCTCTCTCTCTCTCTCTCTCTCTCTCTCTCTCTCTCTCTCTCTCTCTCTCTCTCTCTCTCTCTCATTTGAGATATATTTGAAAATGCGATATATATTACCCTGACGTCCATGAACAAAGAAATATATATGTATATCTATATATATATATATATATATATATATATATATATATATATATATATATATATATATATATATATATATATATATATATATATATATATATATATATATATATATATATATATATATATATATATATATATATATATATATATATATATATATATATATATATATATATATAATATATATATATATATATATATATATATATATATATATATATATATATATATATATATATATATATATATATATATATATATATATATATATATATATATATATATATATATATATATATATATATATATATATATATATATATATATATATATATATATATATATATATATATATATATATATATATATATATATATATATATATATATATATATATATATATATATATATATATATATATATATATATATATATATATATATATATATATATATATATATATATATATATATATATATATATATATATATATATATATATATATATATATATATATATATATATATATATATATATATATATATATATATATATATATATATATATATATATATAACAAAGTAAAGCTATGCGATACACCTTTAATCAACAAACAATCCATGTTCATTTATAGCACGTGTGAAGTACGTAAAGTCAAAACCACTGAATATTCAATTACAGTAGAGTGCACGTCTACAGGATTATATGACAAAGCATTTTGTACCTTTGATGTGAGCAGCATCGTATATCACTCGAAATATATATTCCGCATCGATAAACATTTAACATCATTAGTGTAATTCATTTCATGCAAGAGACCTTGTTAACTATACTTCAGTATTTAATTACAAGTAAAAATGTGTAAAAGTGGTTTTTGTACATTTATATTTTTAGGTTTTTGTGGTTCTGTTGATTACTAACAACACGCAGAAAGTATACGCGATATTAAGTTATAGAGATATATAATGAAATAAAATCGAAATGTCATAGGGTGTTAGGATGGGCATCCTGTCGAAAATCTCCAGCCATACTCTATCTGCGTCCATCCCAATATTTGGAACTAATAGTGCCATAAAGCAGGAATATGTGTGTATGTGTGTG
>JAXCGZ010010271.1:0-38506 GCA_037179515.1 Halocaridina rubra | reverse complement strand
AATATGCAAAAATATTAAAATATAAAAAAAAAAAAAAATTCAGTATTTTCATTTTTTTTTATTGAAAAAAACATATTTCATTATCTAATTGATAAAAAAAAATTATTTCCCAGCCTATGAATAATAAAACAGTACAAAGTAGTAAAAAACATAAATGTAGATAGATACGTTTATTGACCACCTCTTTTGAAAAGTACAGTATAATCTTTACAAAAGGAATATTTGGTCCAAATTACAATGAATAAATACAATAGATTTTGTACAATCATCAAATAAGTAGATGAATTTTAAATTAATATACATTGTACTAATAACTGAATGATATACGTACGTACAGTATAACTCACAGTATTGCATCATACGAAATAGTGTTCGATAGCGTACAATGTATTGGGGTCGCAGCTACTTGAGCTAGCATATATATTTATATTTCCAGTAGTTTCATGATTTTATTGATAAAATAAACGTATTTATTACCCTAAGAATAATAAAACAGTAAAAAATAGCAAAAAACATAAATACTAACAGTATTGCAACATGTAAAATACGATACCGCTATCAGCGTTTTGGACAAAGACTCGTTCAGTCTAACTCACATGTGCGCCGTTCACGTTGTGCTTATTAAACTTTTTGCTTGTGTTCGATAGCGTACAATGTATTGGGGTCGAAGCTGCATGAGCTAGCATATATATTTATATTTCCAGTAGTTTCATGATTTTATTGATAAATAAAAATTTATTTCTTAGCCTAAGAATAATATAACACTAAAAAATAGTAAAAAACATAAATACTAACAGTATTGCAACATGTAAAATACGATACCGCTATCAGCGTTTCGGACAAAGGCTTCCACCATCTTCCATTGTCTCGCCTCACTCGTGTGCGCCATTCACGTTGTGCTTATTATTATTAATATGTTTTGCTTGTGATTTTTCTACTTGCATATTTTAACCTTTGCAATGCCTCCCAAGCATCCTTCATCTTCTAAGGCTTCTTGTAGTGAGCCTAAGCGGCAAAGGAAAATGTTAACCATTGTAGATAAAGTGAAACTCTTAGATATGTTGAAAGAAGGAAAAAAGTTTGTGGATGTCGGCCGCTATTTTACGTAAAAGTAAAAATTATTGTAAAATATGGAACCTATGTATGTCAAGTCATCATCACCTCATTCACAGTAAGTCTTCCTATCACTTTCATAAAAAAATTACATTGCTTGCTGTTATTTATAATGTAAAGGGTGTGTTCTTAACAGTACAGGGAGGGTTTATACAGTGTAAACGTAAAAATACATTAAAATATCTATGTACATATAGGCTGATCCTACTACACGAATTTCCTGGTTCGCGCCGGGTCCCGGAACCGAACTATCGCGATAAGTGAGGTAACACTGTACATTGTACTAATAACTGAATGATATAAGTACGTACAGTATAACTCACAGTATTGCATCATGCGAAATAGTGTTCAATAGCGTACAATGTATTGGGGTCGCAGCTACGTGAGCTAGCATATATATTTTTATTTCTAGTAGTTTCAGGATTTTATTGATAAAAAAAACGTATTTATTAGCCTAAGAATAATAAAACAGTAAAAAATAGTAAAAAAACATAAATACTAACAGTATTGCAACATGTAAAATACGATACCGCTATCAGCGTTTTGGACAAAGACTCGTTCAGTCTAACTCACGTGTGCGCCGTTCACGTTGTGCTTATTAAACGTTTTGCTTGTGTTCGATAGCGTACAATGTATTGGGGGTCGCAGCTACGTGAGCTAGCATATATATTTATATTTCCAGTAGTTTCATGATTTTATTGATAAAAAAAAACGTATTTCTTAGCCTAAGAATAATAAAACAGTAAAAAATAGTAAAAAACATAAATACTAACAGTATTGCAACATGTAAAGTACGATACCGCTATCAGCGTTTCGGACAAAGGCTTCCACCATCTTCCATTGTCTCGCCTCACTCGTGTGCACCATTCACGTTGTGCTTATTATTATTAATATGTTTTGCTTGTGATTTTTTTTACTCGCATATTTTAACCTTTGCAATGCCTCCCAAGCATCCTTCATCTTCTAAGGCTTCTTGTAGTGAGCCTAAGCGGCAAAGGAAAATGTTAACCATTGTAGATAAAGTGAAACTCTTAGATATGTTGAAAGAAGGAAAAAAGTTTGTGGATGTCGGCCGCTATTTTACGTAAACATAAAAATTATTGTAAAATACTGTACCTATGTATGTCAAGTCATCATCACCTCATTCACGGTAAGTTTTCCTATCACTTTCATAAAAAATTACGTTGCTTGCTGTTATTTATAATGCAAAGGGTGTTTTTTTAACAGTACAGGGAGGGTTTATACAGTGTACACGTAAAAATACATTAAAATATCTATGTACATATAGGCTGATCCTACTCCGCGGATGTGACAGTGTTTCGCTCAAAGTCACCAGAGGCTGTTAGATGCCTTATTAATTAATTTAGTAACTTAACCGTCATTTTTCTAACTAAAAAAAATAATTCCCACTTCTTGACTTTTGCAGATTATGATTATTTGCAATTTACATTTTAGCTTATAGCTAATTTTGAATATACCTTATTTACTCTTCTTGTACGTGTAGAAGTATAGTCCCGATATAAAGGCTGCTCCTATTTTCCGTCTGCTACGAGCCAAGAACATTCTGGAGATTGTTTACCAGTAACCTAACTTTTCATTATTATTCTCGTTTTATTTTATTTGCTTCCACTTGTTGCACCTAAAAATACTGTCTCTCCCTTGCATCTCTGCTATAATTGCCTGCCAGGGACCACCATTAAAATAGTCCTTAAATGATATCAGAGCCAGTTACTGCTCTAGAAATGTATCCTACAGATGAACTCACCAGGAGGGACAATGAGACGTCCTCGGTTGGCGCCCAAATTTCCAAGAGGCAACATCTCGCCTGAGCAGTCTAAGTTTATTTCAAACCTTATTTACGTGGCATCTTCACAGGAATTCAACTGGCACAACAAGTGTCCTGTATTCTACTCTGCCTGTGTGACAGAGGTAATCGTCGAGTTGAGGCCAAAGTCTTGGCATACGTCCATGGTGTCGGGAAACGAAATCGTGCTCACCACCTCCGGGATTCGAGGCAGCATTTCATAAAATTTAATTAGAAAATTCAATTCTTTTAATGTTATTGCATTTCCAAAATTAAAAGAAAGTTGAATTCTTAGTTTCATTTAACCGACTAATGGTAAAAGAGATGGGGTGTTCAAGTACAAATATCTGTCCTGTCTGTTTGTGAGCTCTTAACCGAGCTCGGTACTTTGAGTCCCCTCAGTAAAACAGAATCTTAACAACACTCAACCATCCTAACCCCAACAAGATTGGCGCCCGAACAGGGACCCGAACAGACAGACTGATTTTGATAAATTTATTTTTATTTTGCTTTTAAAAATTGCACATGAAACCCGATTACCATTGGCTCGATTATAGAAATGAATGAATCTTAGGCTGCACACGAAAATTTTCGCGCTAGAGACGTTGTGGATAAGAAACTTTTTTTATTTCAATATTAATTATGGTAACTAATATTTTCTTGTTTCCCATGTGGTAAACAATATTTCAGGAAATCTACATGAGATTATGTGGTAGCAGAAATAAGAAATTTTGCATGACGAGAAGACGTGTTATTTAAAATTTCATTTATTTGCGTGATTAGATTGCATTTTAAAGCATTCATGTTTTATATATCCGTTAAAGGGTGATACTTGTTAGGAATTGTTTATATTTCCTTGGGATTTAGGAATTGGGAGAAAGCATATTAAGTATTTTGCTTATAATTGTTTTATATTCAAGCATTGACTGCTCATAGATTGGGAAGAAAAACTTTGGTGTCATTTATCGAGCCTAGGCTAAGCCTTTCATGTGTCTGAGTTGTCACTTGAAAATAAATTTTCTCATTACTAGTAGAAATGTGTAATCTGGCTGCCTAGTAAGCTGTTAGCTTATCGTTGGTGTATTTTGCATAGGATCTGTGCCTTTTGGCAACACTCCAGAATTTTACTTACGACATTTTATTTGTGGGTACTGCCATATACGCGCTCATACGCAGGCACGACCGCTATACTGTATTCGTTTGTATTACTTACGACATTTTATTTGTAGGTACTGCCATATACACGCTCATACGCAGGCACGACCGCTATACTGTACTTGTTTGTACTCTCAGGCACTGGGTGCTAGTCGGTAAAATTCGTTGTTGCTCATTCCTTTCATTTGCACCATAACCGCAGGTACTGCCACGTATTTCTGTTAAGCAGGCACGACTGCCATTCTGTATTACCAGTGTTTCATGCACTGTTTTGCAACATTTTGTTGCTGTTGCACTTGATTGTGTTGCTCATTCCTTTCATTTGCACGATAAACGCAGGTACTGCCACATATTGCTGTTAAGCAGGCACGACTGCCATTCTGTATTACCAGTGTCTCATGCACTGTTTTGCAACATTTTGTTGCTGTTGCACTTGTGTTGCTCATTCCTTTCATTTGCACGATTACTGCAGGTACTGCCACATATTGCTGCTAAGCAGGTATGACTGCCATTCTGTATTACCAGTGTTTCATGCACTGTTTTGCAACATTTTGTTGCTGTTGCACTTGTGTTGCTCATTCCTTTCATTTGCACCATAACTGCAAATACTGCCACGTATTGCTATTAAACAGGCACGACTGCCATTCTGTATTGCCAGTATTTCATGCACTGTTTTGCAACATTTTGCTGCTGTTGCACTTGATTGTATTTTGAGTCACTTTTATGGTGAGGTTTTGAAATAACTTTTACGTTTAAGTTTGAACTGTGGTGTTGAATTTTTTTTTTTCTCTCCTTGGTGTTGCGTGGTTCTTTCATTTTTTTTTCTACTACTGTATTGTAGAGATTTGTTTTTTTTTGTGGTCGTTTTGGCATTTCGTTATTGACTGTTTAGGAAACAAACATGGAAATCATCGAAACATTCGATGAGGAGCGTTACCTGGACATAATGATTGCTAGGGGTGAGAGATACGGTTTTTCCCCAAGACAGAAGCTCTTCGAATGGGCTCATGAGAAGATGGTTGAACGCCGAGATAAGCTGGAGAAGAGAGCAAGTGATGAGGCACAAGCACAACGTGAGGAGGCACAAGCACAACGTGAACATGAGCTTGCGCTTGCTCGGCTTCGAGCGGGAATCCCAGACAGTAGTCCTTTATCCGGAAATAGAGTTTACAGGAACGAGAAGCACAAGAGCCCCTCGCAGAACTTCAATCGTCCAGCTCATCCTCCTCACACTCCTAAGCCTTATTACGGCCATGCACTCACACTCAAGAAGGATGACCCGGTAAGACCTAAGCCTCATCAGTTCAGAGGCAAAGGCCATCACTCTGCTCCACCTTCCCAGGGTTTTCAGCCAAACTCTAAGAGCCACCACGCTCCCTCACACAGTGGCGGCCCACATAGCCGTCTGGCTACTTACTCAGCCCATGTTGTGGAAACAGGGCCAGAAAGGGCAAATGAGGATAATGCCGAGGAACCACCACACAAACTTGCCAATGTGGAATTCATCGAACATGATGATCTGGAAATGATCCCAAAATGCCTAGAAACCATAAATGGTGTGGAAGCTGAGATAGCCCTTGACACAGGGGCCAACGGCATACTTGTTGACAAGAGATTCGTCAGGGATGAAGATTTTACCAGCAAAGTCGTTCGTGTGCGGGTTGCTGAAGGAACACCCCAAATATAACGCTGCTGTGTCATTAACCTGGATTGCAAATACTACAAGGGAAAAGCCCCAGCTGTGGCAATGATTGGGCTTATGTACCCTGTCTTGATGGGTCGTGCACTGAACCTAGTTCCTACTTTCCAGGCCGACCTCTACCATAAGGACATTTCTCGTTATAACTTCCCTAGGGGGAAGTCACATGAAGCCATTTCAGCAGCAACTCCTGGCCTCGATGCCAAGAATTTGGACGATTCTCCGACTGACTCCGTTGAGTCTGCTGCAGTTAGTAAACGTAATGTGGAACACGGAGAGTTTACCCCTCCTTTACCAGACGATGCACCACTAGAGCCATTGAAGTCCCGTCCAGACTTTGCCAAATTGCAGCAAGACTGCCCCAGCCTCAAACGCTGGATGCAGCAGGCCACCGAGGGAAGGACCTTCACGGTGAGAGGAGGAGGCCAGATCACTTACGCCCTTGAATATGGAGTACTTCGTAGGCATGTGACTAAAGATGGCCACACCTTTAAACAGTTGGTGGTGCCCGCTTCGTTGCGCCACCAGGCTATGTATATGGCACACCATTTACCTCTGAGTGGACACAGAGGCAAAGCAAAAACTCGGCACGTCTTTCAGAAGGCTTTTGCATGGCCAAACATGTACACCGAGGTAGATAGATATGTAGGCTCCTGCCCTGTCTGTCAATCCACCTCAACGGCACCGGTACCGAAAATTCCCATGGGGATAACTAAGCTCTCAATGGAGCCATTTTCCAAGGTCGCTATTGACATATTAGGTCCGATTAATCCAGCTTCGTCCACGGGGAAACAGTTCCTCCTGGTATATGTTGACCTGGCAACAAGGTATCCAGATGCAGTGCCACTGTCATCTATCACAACTGAAGCAGTCGCTCATGCCCTATTTCAAATCTGCTCCAGGGTTGGCTTTCCTGAGCAGGTCACTTCTGACAATGGAAGTCAGTTTACAAGTAGGCACTTTGAGGCTTTCTGTAACCTTTTAGAAATGAAGCATATTCGTACGAGTGTCTATCATGCCCAATCAAATGGAGCATGCGAACGCTATAACGGGACATTGACGTGATGTTTGAGCAAGCTAGTGATAGATATACCTAGGCAGTGGGGCAAGTACGTCCCTGCTGCACTTTTCTCCTTCAGAGACACGCCCCACGACACTACTGGATACTCACCTTTCATGAGTATATTTTGAAGTTTTCGTCTCACCTCAAAAAGGCTTGGAAAACTGCACAATTAGCCATTAAGGGTCACCAGCAGACTGCCAAGCTCCTCTTTGACAAGCGTGCGCGGTGTCGTGCCCTGACACCCGGAGATCGAGCTCTGTTACTTCTTCCAACAGATACCCGCAAGCTAATGCTACGCTGGAAAGGACCGTACACTGTGGTACACCGGGTGACCCCTGACAATTATGTGCTAAATGTTGATGGCAATAACCAGAAATACCACATTAACCAGCGGAAGCTTTATTGTGAGGACCCGGAGGCCCACAGGGATCCTGAGCTGGCACTCCCAGTATCAACAGAACCTCCGAGGCTGCAGCAACCCAGATGCTCCATTATAGCCACCCCTTACTTCCTATATTGGAATACTCCACCCTTGCAGTGGAGACAGACTTACGGGAGTGGAGTTTTTCGGAAAAAGCCCCTCTGGCCGCAGCCACCGCCCTTGCAATTGAAGACATAAGCTTAGCTTTTGATGATGGTAAGGATCCTGCCATTCCCACATACCAAAAGGAAAGTGTGAGTAATTGCATTATTAACTCCAGACTGCAACCGAGTCAACGGGAACAGCTGAACAGGCTATTAGAGGACTATGAGAACGTCTTCAACGACCTCCCAGGCATTACTGCTACCCTTGAGCATCATGCCAGATTGACTGACCCAGAGCCATTTTGGCATTCCTATGGTCTTCCCCACCAGCTGTCCTTACGGCTGAAGGAAGATCTTGACACTTGGGTCCGCCTCGGAATAGTTGAAAAGAGCATTTCGCCTTGGTGTTCGCCGTTACTGGCAGTGCGTAAGCGAGATGGCAGTCACAGGTTCTGCCTTGACTGTCGTAAGCTTAACTCCCGTACCATCTTTGATGGACAGCCCATTGCTGACGCCGAGCATATTTTCTCGTTGCTTTCCCAAGCCCGTTACCTGTCCAAGTTGGATTTGGCCAGTGGATTTTGGCAAGTCCCGTTGAGCAAGACTACCAGGCCTCTTACAGCTTTTTCCACAAGATATGGTCTATACCAGTTCAGGGTCATGCCTTTTGGTATGGTAAATGCCCCTGGCTGCTTCAGAAGACTCATGAGGATAGTACTACAGGATCTCGACAATGCTTCATGCTTTATAGACGACATCCTGGTGCATTCTCAGGATTGGTCATCGCACCTCGAGACCCTCCGCAGAGTTCTCACTCGTTTGAACAAGCATTAACTTCATTTAAAGCCTTCCAAATGTGAGATTGGTTTCACACAATTGCAGTATCTCGGCCACGTGGTTGGAGAAGGAGTTATGTCCCCTTTACATGACAGGGTACAAGCTATTAAGGATATGGAGAAACCTGCTACTGTCACTCAACTGAGATCATTCCTGGGTAGTGTCGGCTACTACCAACGGTTCATTCCACACTTTCATACTATCGCTGCCCCTTTGCAGCAAATGACTTCCTCGAAGCAAAGTAAAACCTCCCCTGTCCAATGGACAGAAGAAGCGGAGAGAGCATTTTTCAAGCTCCGAGAAGCATTGGCGGGTGAGCCAGTATTACAACTGGTAAACCCTGATTTTCCATTTATCTTGCAGACCGACACCTCAGACAAAAGCCTGGGTGCCGTGCTCTTGCAAGCCCGATCAGACAACTCAGCAGAAGTAGCTCCAGTGCGATATGCAAGCCGCAGGCTTCGCCCTGCAGAGCGAAATTACTCCACCGTGGAGAAGGAAGCTCTAGCTGCATACTGGGCCATAAAGAAATTTGAAGTCCATCTGTATGGCCAATATTTTACACTGAGAACCGACCACCGACCTCTCCTATATTTACAGACTGCAGACAAGCTAAATCCTCGCCTGAAAAGGTGGGCACTTTACCTGAATCTTTTCAAATTCACTGCCCAACATGTTCATGGCAAGGACAATGACCTTGCTGATCTACTAAGTCGACGGTCGTTACCCTCAAATGAGGAAGCTGGTGCTGTTAGCCTAAATTTGACTAGTCGGTAAAGATTACTTCTCTAATGTGTTGTTTATTTTTTATGTTTATCTTTTATGTCTTTAATACTGTACTGTACTTATTTATTTTACCGTACAAACGTTATTCCTAATGGAAGACGAAAAAGATGAAGAATAATTCTTTGATCGTAGCTTTATATTTCCCTTTGTGGGACTTTGAAAGCCAGAACATGGCTGAAACATTTTAGTTTAGTGTTGAATAGCTGAAACTGTTTTAAATCCAGTCGCCAATGTTAATGACGACGCGGTTCAAATTTTTCATTTGCGTATACTGTAATTTTTTTTTTGTATATTATATTATTGCCTTCTTGCATGTGAAGCATTCATAAATTTAAATATTGATATTCACTGATATCCATTGTGATTTTCTTGAAATTTGAATTTCATCACATTTCTTTTATGTTTTGCATGTCATCAATGTTTTGTTTATAAGACTTGTTCACTTTTCCTAATAGTATGATATGTTCCAGTGGTGGATCCCATTCTTATTGTTCATTTGTTCTTTTCAATGAGAAGGACATCTCATCCCTCATAATAACACTGAAGTCACCGTAACTTCCTCAGTTCTTTTTTTGCCTTCTGTAGTAGAATTTTGCTAAATCAATATTCTCTAGAAAGGGCCTTTGCGACAGTGTTTCGCTCAAAGTCACCAGAGGCTGTTAGATGCCTTATTAATTAATTTAGTAACTTAACTGTCATTTTTCTAACTAAAAAAATAATTCCCACTTCTTGACTTTTGCAGATTATGATTATTTGCAATTTATATTTTAGCTTATAGCTAATTTTAAACATACCTTATTTACTCTTCTTGTACGTGTAGAAGTATAGTCCCGATATAAAGGCTGCTCCTATTTTCCGTCTGCTACGAGCCAAGAACATTCTGGAGATTGTTTACCAGTAACCTAACTTTTCATTATTATTCTCGTTTTATTTTATTTGCTTCCACTTGTTGCACCTAAAAATACTGTCTCTCCCTTGCATCTCTGCTATAATTGCCTGCCAGGGACCACCACTAAAATAGTCCTTAAATTATATTAGAGCCAGTTACTGCTCTAGAAATGTATCCTACAGATGAACTCACAGATGAACTATGTATATGGCACACCATTTACCTCTGAGTGGACACAGAGGCAAAGCAAAAACTCGGCACGTCTTTCAGAAGGCTTTTGCATGGCCAAACATGTACACCGAGGTAGATAGGTATGTAGGCTCCTGCCCTGTCTGTCAATCCACCTCAACGGCACCGGTACCGAAAATTCCCATGGGGATAACTAAGCTCTCAATGGAGCCATTTTCCAAGGTCGCTATTGACATATTAGGTCCGATTAATCCAGCTTCGTCCACGGGGAAATAGTTCCTCCTGGTATATGTTGACCTGGCAACAAGGTACCCAGATGCAGTGCCACTGTCTTCTATCACAACTGAAGCAGTCGCTCATGCCCTATTTCAAATCTGCTCCAGGGTTGGCTTTCCTGAGCAGGTCACTTCTGACAATGGAAGTCAGTTTACAAGTAGGCACTTTGAGGCTTTCTGTAACCTTTTAGAAATGAAGCATATTCGTACGAGTGTCTATCATGCCCAATCAAATGGAGCATGCGAACGCTATAACGGGACATTGACGTGATGTTTGAGCAAGCTAGTGATAGATATACCTAGGCAGTGGGGCAAGTACGTCCCTGCTGCACTTTTCTCCTTCAGAGACACGCCCCACGACACTACTGGATACTCTCCTTTCGAGCTGATTTATGGTCATAAGGTCAGAGGCCCAGTAAAATTCTTGGTAGAATGTTGGGATTCACCTACCATCGAAGATGACGATAGGGACGTTCATGAGTATATTTTGAAGTTTTCGTCTCACCTCAAAAAGGCTTGGAAAACTGCACAATTAGCCATTAAGGGTCACCAGCAGACTGCCAAGCTCCTCTTTGACAAGCGTGCGCGGTGTCGTGCCCTGACACCCGGAGATCGAGCTCTGTTACTTCTTCCAACAGATACCCGCAAGCTAATGCTACGCTGGAAAGGACCGTACACTGTGGTACACCGGGTGACCCCTGACAATTATGTGCTAAATGTTGATGGCAATAACCAGAAATACCACATTAACCAGCGGAAGCTTTATTGTGAGGACCCGGAGGCCCACAGGGATCCTGAGCTGGCACTCCCAGTATCAACAGAACCTCCGAGGCTGCAGCAACCCAGGTGCTCCATTATAGCCACCCCTTACTTCCTATATTGGAATACTCCACCCTTGCAGTGGAGACAGACTTACGGGAGTGGAGTTTTTCGGAAAAAGCCCCTCTGGCCGCAGCCACCGCCCTTGCAATTGAAGACATAAGCTTAGCTTTTGATGATGGTAAGGATCCTGCCATTCCCACACACCAAAAGGAGAGTGTGAGTAATTGCATTATTAACTCCAGACTGCAACCGAGTCAACGGGAACAGCTGAACAGGCTATTAGAGGACTATGAGAACGTCTTCAACGACCTCCCAGGCATTACTGCTACCCTTGAGCATCATGCCAGATTGACTGACCCAGAGCCATTTTGGCATTCCTATGGTCTTCCCCACCAGCTGTCCTTACGGCTGAAGGAAGATCTTGACACTTGGGTCCGCCTCGGAATAGTTGAAAAGAGCATTTCGCCTTGGTGTTCGCCGTTACTGGCAGTGCGTAAGCGAGATGGCAGTCACAGGTTCTGCCTTGACTGTCGTAAGCTTAACTCCCGTACCATCTTTGATGGACAGCCCATTGCTGACGCCGAGCATATTTTCTCGTTGCTTTCCCAAGCCCGTTACCTGTCCAAGTTGGATTTGGCCAGTGGATTTTGGCAAGTCCCGTTGAGCAAGACTACCAGGCCTCTTACAGCTTTTTCCAAAAGATATGGTCTATACCAGTTCAGGGTCATGCCTTTTGGTATGGTAAATGCCCCTGGCTGCTTCAGAAGACTCATGAGGATAGTACTACAGGATCTCGACAATGCTTCATGCTTTATAGACGACATCCTGGTGCATTCTCAGGATTGGTCATCGCACCTCGAGACCCTCCGCAGAGTTCTCACTCGTTTGAACAAGCATTGACTTCATTTAAAGCCTTCCAAATGTGAGATTGGTTTCACACAATTGCAGTATCTCGGCCATGTGGTTGGAGAAGGAGTTATGTCCCCTTTACATGACAGGGTACAAGCTATTAAGGATATGGAGAAACCTGCTACTGTCACTCAACTGAGATCATTCCTGGGTAGTGTCGGCTACTACCAACGGTTCATTCCACACTTTCATACTATCGCTGCCCCTTTGCAGCAAATGACTTCCTCGAAGCAAAGTAAAACCTCCCCTGTCCAATGGACAGATGAAGCGGAGAGAGCATTTTTCAAGCTCCGAGAAGCATTGGCGGGTGAGCCAGTATTACAACTGGTAAACCCTGATTTTCCATTTATCTTGCAGACCGACACCTCAGACAAAGGCCTGGGTGCCGTGCTCTTGCAAGCCCGATCAGACAACTCAGCAGAAGTAGCTCCAGTGCGATATGCAAGCCGCAGGCTTCGCCCTGCAGAGCGAAATTACTCCACCGTGGAGAAGGAAGCTCTAGCTGCATACTGGGCCATAAAGAAATTTGAAGTCCATCTGTATGGCCAATATTTTACACTGAGAACCGACCACCGACCTCTCCTATATTTACAGACTGCAGACAAGCTAAATCCTCGCCTGAAAAGGTGGGCACTTTACCTGAATCTTTTCAAATTCACTGCCCAACATGTTCATGGCAAGGACAATGACCTTGCTGATCTACTAAGTCGACGGTCGTTACCCTCAAATGAGGAAGCTGGTGCTGTTAGCCTAAATTTGACTAGTCGGTAAAGATTACTTCTCCAATGTGTTGTTTATTTTTTATGTTTATCTTTTATGTCTTTAATACTGTACTGTACTTATTTATTTTACCGTACAAACGTTATTCCTAATGGAAGACGAAAAAGATGAAGAATAATTCTTTGATCGTAGCTTTATATTTCCCTTTGTGGGACTTTGAAAGCCAGAACATGGCTGAAACATTTTAGTTTAGTGTTGAATAGCTGAAACTGTTTTAAATCCAGTCGCCAATGTTAATGACGACGCGGTTCAAATTTTTCATTTGCGTATACTGTAATTTTTTTTTTTTTATATTATATTATTGCCTTCTTGCATGTGAAGCATTCATAAATTTAAATATTGATATTCACTGATATCCATTGTGATTTTCTTGAAATTTGAATTTCATCACATTTCTTTTATGTTTTGCATGTCATCAATGTTTTGTTTATAAGACTTGTTCACTTTTCCTAATAGTATGATATGTTCCAGTGGTGGATCCCATTCTTATTGTTCATTTGTTCTTTTCAATGAGAAGGACATCTCATCCCTCATAATAACACTGAAGTCACCGTAACTTCCTCAGTTCTTTTTTTGCCTTCTGTAGTAGAATTTTGCTAAATCAATATTCTCTAGAAAGGGCCTTTGCGACAGAGTGTTTCGCTCAAAGTCACCAGAGGCTGTTAGATGCCTTATTAATTAATTTAGTAACTTAACTGTAATTTTTCTAACTAAAAAAATAATTCCCACTTCTTGACTTTTGCAGATTATGATTATTTGCAATTTATATTTTAGCTTATAGCTACTTTTAAACATACCTTATTTACTCTTCTTGTACGTGTAGAAGTATAGTCCCGATATAAAGGCTGCTCCTATTTTCCGTTTGCTACGAGCCAAGAACATTCTGGAGATTGTTTACCAGTAACCTAACTTTTCATTATTATTCTCGTTTTATTTTATTTGCTTCCACTTGTTGCACCTAAAAATACTGTCTCTCCCTTGCATCTCTGCTATAATTGCCTGCCAGGGACCACCACTAAAATAGTCCTTAAATGATATTAGAGCCAGTTACTGCTCTAGAAATGTATCCTACAGATGAACTCACCAGGAGGGACAATGAGACGTCCTCGGTTGGCGCCCAAATTTCCAAGAGGCAACATCTCGCCTGAGCAGTCTAAGTTTATTTCAAACCTTATTTACGTGGCATCTTCACAGGAATTCATCTGGCACAACAAGTGTCCTGTATTCTACTCTGCCTGTGTGACAGAGGTAATCGTCGAGTTGAGGCCAAACTCTTGGCATACGTCCATGGTGCCGGGAAACGAAATCGTGCTCACCACCTCCGGGATTCAAGGCAGCATTTCATAAAATTTAATTAGAAAATTCAATTCTTTTAATGTCATTGCATTTCCAAAATTAAAAGAAAGTTGAATTCTGAGTTTCATTTAACCGACTAATGGTAAAAGAGATGGGGTGTTCAAGTACAAATATCTGTCCTGTCTGTTTGTGAGCTCTTAACCAAGCTCGGTACTTTGAGTCCCCTCAGTAAAACAGAATCTTAACAACACTCAACCATCCTAACCCCAACAGTGGATTTCATGGTTCGCGCCGGGTCCCAGAACCGAACTACCGCGATAAGGGAGGTAACACTGTATATATATATATATATATATATATATAATATATAATTAATGATGATGATGTTCTTTTCTTATCGTAATCCTCTTTGTACTCGTGGAAGAAGTGTCGTACACTTACCATTTTTCCCATTTTCTCCAGAATATCCAATCGACAATATGAAAACTTCTTACTTACCATTTTTTCCGTTTTACCCATATTATCCAATCAAGAATATGAAGACTTAGCCGCAGTTAAACTAAAACCAGCTTTTGCACTTTTATTTATTTTTTCCTCATTTTCACGGATAGTGTGTACATACATACATTCACTGAGCTGCAATGCCTGTTCAAAGGCGACCGTACTCTCACCACTCTCATGACGGCTCAACCCTTGCAATTTTATTTCAAGAAGTATTGCCTTTCTGCCTTATATGGGAGTACAAGCACTTATACAGTCTTTTCCTGGGCATTTAGTGGCCATGATAGTACAATAAATAATCTTTAAAATATAAAAGAACGGAAAACACAAACCGTAACATTCACTGATATGCATTGCCGGATTAATGGAGGCCTAATTCTCACCACTCTCATAACGGCCCAAATCTTGCAATTTTATTTCAAGAATTATTGCCTTTCTGCCTCTTTTGGGAGTAGAAACACTTACACAGTCTTCTCCTAGGCTTTTACTGGCCATGATAGTACAATATATAATCTTTAAAATATAAAAGAACTGATAATACAAACATAAACACAGACTACTAAATATATCCACTCACTATACTGGGTAATGGCACACTGATGGCAGCATGGCAGGCAAAGCGTCCGCGGGCACTTATTTACTAAAATAAAATAAAAGAATAGAATTTTTTTGGCAGGCGTTATTCGCGAAATTTGAATTTTTTTACTATTATTTTTTGGGGGCGTTATTACAATTTCGTGGATTAAAAAATCGCACAAAAAAGGAATAAGGTGTATTTATAGTTTCCTGTCAAAATACACCTAGTTCGCTGATGCCGTGTGTTTATAAACAGCGAAATCGGAATAATGTCCATAAAAAATAATAGCAAAAAAATACAAAATTCGCGAATTACGCCCATGCAAAATAATTTGGAGAAAAATTTTCATTTTAGCAAATAATCGACTGCCTCAGAGGCACTTTTCCGCCATACCTCCTCCTCCTCTACCACTTAATGCGATCGGATATTATGAAGATAATGGAAAAAAAAAGCATTAAGAACAAACAGCAAACAAACTTTCAATATAATATCGTCAGGCAAATAGCGTGCAAGGGTGCATCAGCTGATACGGAAGCGACAAAATGCTTGGAGATAGAGGTTCGTTCTCCCGCATCCTCTTCCTCTTCTACCACTTAATACGATCGAATATTATGAAGAGAAATGAAAAAAAGCATTAAAAACAAACAGCAAACTTTCGATATAATATCGTCATATAAATAGCGTGCGAGGGTGTATCAGCTGATACGGAAGCACCAAAACTTTGCAGATAGAGGTTTGTTCTCCCGCATCCTCCTCCTCTTCTACCGTTAATGTGATCAAATATTATGAAGATAATGGAAAAAAGCATTAAGAACAAACAGCATACAAACTTTCGATATAATATCATCAGGCAAAGAGCGTGTGAGGGTGCATCAAGCTGATACGGAAGCTGCAAAACGTTTGCAGATAGAGGTTCATTCTCCCACATCCTCCTCCTTTTCTACCGTTTAATGCGATCGAATATTATAAGGAAAATTGAAAGAAAGCATTAAGAACGAACAGCAAACAAACTTTCTACATGATATCGTGAGGGAAATAGCGTGCGAGGGTGTATCAGCTGATACGGAAGCGCCAAAATGTTTGCAGATAGAGGCTTGTTCTCCCGCATCCTCCTCCTCTTCTACCGCTTAATGCGATAAAAAATTATGAAGAAAATTGAAAAAAAGCATTAAGAACAAACAGCAAACAAACTTTTGATATAATATCGTCAGGGAAATAGCGTGTAAAGAATATACAGTAATCCCTCGCTATTTATTTATTTTTTTTTTTTTTTTCAAGATTATTGTGACACCAGGATGGGGCAAAAATGATAAAATAAGACAGCCTTTATCAGGCAGTAAAGAGAAACAGAGATGGAGAGTGTAATGACCTGTCAGATGTGAAGGGATTATAAAAGATGTGTAATGAACATCCAACTCTCTGCAGGGTTTTAATATACCTCTGCATTACTTTCATGATGTCTATTCCAATAATTCTCCTTAGATATTATTATTATTATTATTATTATTATTATTATTATTATTATTATTATTATTGGCAATAATAATTTTCATTTGATGATGACTGCGGAGATTATTATCATCATTATTATTATTATTATTAAGGGCTCATCATTGTTTGTACATCTGTTGGATTATTTACTTTAATAACTGTGTACAGTGCCCTTCCCTAGTTTGCAGGGACAAAGAGAGTGTGGGGGGTTGGGTAGAATAGAATGTTGGAGAGAGAGAGAGAGAGAGAGAGAGAGAGAGAGAGAGAGAGAGGAGAGAGAGAGAGAGAGAGAGAGAGAGAGAGAGAGAGAGAGAGAGAGAGAGAGAGAGAGAGAGTGAGTCTATAATTAACTCTTGTTCATTCAACCAAAACTACATTATTTATTGTAAAAATAATGGTTTAATTACAAATTCGTAATAATAATAATAATAATAATAATAATAATAATAATAATAATAATAATCTCCACAATCATCATCAAAGGAAAATTATTGTTGCCAATAATAATAATAATATTAAGATCTAAGGAGAATTTTTGGAATAGACATCATGAAAGTAATGCAGAGGTATATTAAAACCCAGCAGAGAGCTGGATATTCATTACACATCTTTTATAATTCCTTCACATCTGACAGGTCATTTACACTCTCCATCTCTGTTTCTCTTTACAGCCTCATAAAGGCTGTTTTATTTTATCATTTTTGGCCCGTCCTGGTGTCATAATCATCTTAAAAAAAAAAAAAAAATTTTTTTTTTTTAGGTGTTCCTATTTCGCGGAAATTCACCTATCGCTGCTGGTCCTGAAACCGAATCCCCGCGATGAACGAGGGATTACTGTACTGTATATATTTCATTTAAGTTTCCCATGCACAGTACAAGATAAGTAGTCACCGTGGCACAAGCAGTAGCGTCCGCTACTCTAAGGCATCAGGTCAAGGTTTCGCGCCCCATCATGGTCTGAGGTTAGCAAGGGCATGCACTTAGGGTAAGGATTACATCTGCCAAAACAAGTCCTTCGCAAGAAGGCAACCGTCCTAGCCCTTGGTAGAAAAGGGAGTCCATGACATAAAACCGTAATATGTACAGTACGATAAACGTTTTCTTTGTGACGAATTGTATTGTTTTCTTTTTGTGTCAGCTAAATTTTTGTTTACGTTAAGATTTCGTGCAGCATGGTCGATATGTAAAGAAGATAGAATAATATTTAGAACCAAGGTATATTAATAATACTATAATCTTGAAAATTAGATAAACTCCAAATAGGGTGAGTAAATAAATATTTTATGAGTAAGATAATGTGCCTTAATAGTGATAAGCATCAGCTGATACGTAAGCGGCAAAATGTTTTGGTTAGAGGTTGGTTCTCGAGCATCCTCCTCTTCTACCGCTTAATGCGATCAAATATTAAGAGAATTGAAAAAAGCATTAAGCACAAACTGCAAACAAACTTTCGATATAATATCACCAGGGAAATAGCGTGCGAGGGTGTATCAGCTGATACGGAAGTGCCAAAACGTTTGCAGATAGAGGTTTGTGCTCTTAATGCGATCGAATATTATGAATAGAACTGAAAAAAAGCATTAAGAACAAACAGCAAACAAACTTTCAATATGATATCGTCAGGGAAATAGCGGGTAGAGAAAATATATATTCCATTTAAGTTTCCATGAATACAGTATGATATACGTTTTCTTTGAACGAATTGTATACGATTTCTTTTTCTCTAAGCTGACACTATTTATGTTAAGATTTCGTGCAGATAGGTAGAATAATGTTTAGAACCAAAGAATATTAATAATACTATAATCTTGAAAATTAGATAAACCCAAAACAAAGCAACAGAGAGAGAGAGAGAGAGAGAGAGAGAGAGAGAGAGAGAGAGAGAGAGAGAGAGAGAGAGAGAGAGAGAGAGAGAGAGAGAGGGGGAGGGGGGGGGGGGGGGGAGAGAGAGAGAGAGAGAGAGAGAGAGAGAGAGAGAGAGAGAGAGAGAGAGAGAGAGAGAGAGAGAGAGAGAGAGAGAGAGAGAGAGAGAGAGAGAGAGAGAGAGAGAGAGAGAGAGAGATCTAATGGTAATCTTCCCTCCATATTAAATTCACTCTCTGTCTTCATTTCCTGATGGAACTTTAAAAGGATGCCTCGCTCTCTCTCCAACATTCTATTCTACCCAACCCCCCAAACTCCCTTTGTCCCAGCCAACTAGGGAGGGGCACTGTACACAGTTATTAAAGTAAATAAACCAACAGACGTACAAACAATGATGAGCCCTTCATAACTATAATAATAATAATAATAATAATAATAATAATAATAACAATAATAATAATAATAATAATAATAACCTTTATCAAAGGAAAATTATTGTTGCCAATAATAATAATAATAATAAGGTCTAAGGAGAATTTTTGGAATAAACATTATAAAAGTAATACAGAAGTATATTAAAACCCAGCAGAGAATTGGATATTTATTCCACATCTGACAGGTCATTACACTCTCTATGTCTGTTTCTCTTTACTTCATGTATTCTTCTTGCTCAGGTCCGATAAAGGCTGTTTTATTTCATTATTTTATGGCCCGTCCTGGTGTCACAATCATTTAATATTTAATTTGATGTTTTTTGCCAAAAATTCTGCGATGCACTGAATTCGCGATAGGTGAACCGCGATATAGCGAGGAAACACTGTATATATACAGTGAACCCTCGCTACATCGTGGTTCACCTTTCGCGAATGCAGTGTATCGCGGATTTTTCTGAAGAGCTTTGTTTTTCTTTTCTGGGTATATGCGAGAATTCACGATATGTGGAAATATTAAAATTTTCAGTATTTTCATTATTTTATTGAAATTTTTTCTTCATTATTTTACTGATTAAAAAAAAAGTATTTCCCAGCCTAAGAATAATAAAACAGTAAAAAATAGTAAAAAACAAATTTAAACATGTAACTCTGCACAATAGAAAGTACGATACCGGTATCGGCGGTTTGGAGATTGCAAAGGGTCGCACCTACATGAGATAGTACATATTAAAATTTTCACTATTTTCATTATTTTATTGATAAAAAAAGTATTTCCAAGCCTAAGAATAATAAAATAGTAAAAAATGGTAAAAAAACATAAATTTAAACATGTAACTCACAGTATTGCACCATGTAAAATACAATACGGGAGCTAGTACATATTAAAATTTCCAGTATTTTCATTATTTTATTGATAAAAAAAAGTATTTCCTAGCCAATGAATAATAAAACTGTAAAAAATAGTAAAAAACATGAATTTAAAATGTAAATAACAGTACTGCATCATGTAAACTACTGTACGATAGCGTACACTGTATTGGCATCTTGGAAAACGCAAAGGGTCGCACCTACGTGAGATAGTATACGGGATGCTATTAGCTGATGGGTGGGAGACGACGAATCACAGAATTGTTTTTCTGTATGTTCTGTATCATGGGGTCTGATTGACTTTTTGACTGAAGCTTGGTTCTCCCAGCATCTTCCATTGTCTCGCCTCACCCATTCAGTCTACTCACGTGTGCGCCTTTCGCGTTGTGCTTTTTAATATGTGGTGCTTGTGATTTTGTGAAACTTTGGTATTTCAACCCCTGCAATGCCTCCCAAGCATCCTTCATCTTCTAAGGCTTTTGGTAGTAAGCCTAAGCGGCAAAGGAAGATGTTGCCCATAACAGAAAAGGTAAAACTGTTAAATATGCTGAAGGAAGGAAGTAGGTTCTCGGATGTCGGCCGCCATTGGCTGTGGAGTATGTACACGTCATCATCACTTCATTCTCGGTAAACTTACCTATCACGTATCACTGTTATTAATAAAGTAAAGGGTGGTTTGTAAACAGTGCAGGGAGGGTTTATACAGTCAAGGTAAAAATAAATGTAAAATACCTATGTATATATGGTGCTCCTACTTCGCGGATTATCACCTATCGCGGCCGGTCCCGGACCCGAACCCCCGCGATAAACGAGGGAGCACTGTATATATATATATATATATATATATATATATATATATATATATATATATATATATATATATATATATATATATATATATATATATATATCAACCATTTGTTTAAAGTTCTCACAATGATCCATTAGGTTACCTTGGTAGTAAAATCTTTTAATGCAACATTAAGTGTGGAAAAGGACAACACTGATAAACTATGGGCAGATATCCAGAAACAGAACAACACTGAAAAAGTATGGGCAGATATCCAGAGAGAAGAGATATGATATGATACACTGTACTTGAAGCAGCATAGCTTGAGCCAATCAAAATTGGTGTTCCAGATAGTTATGCAACTCGCAAAGAGCAGAGGTATTCAACTCAAAAGGACGTAAAAATTGCTGCAGGGTAAATGTGGAGGATTTGCTAAATGTTACTAATCTTCAATCTCATAACCCCTAAGTTTGGGAATTCTGACATGGTTTCAGCAGAGGCCTACAAATGATCTTGAAATTTAGTCCTCTACCAATAAAAATATAATTAATATCACAATCATAAGCATACATGCAAATATGTATAAGGTGGTTTATGAACTTTTGATGTGTGACTTAATAAATAAAATTCTCCTCACCCTAGATTAAAACTTCCTCATGGAAAATAATAAATTTTCTAACAAATTCTACCTACGAATGTTCTACCAAAATAAGCTCATTATTCATTACACACATAGAAAAGAGTACTGTTAGAAACATAGTTTATATGTATACCTGTACTTGTCTATCTGGAAAATCCAGATGTCGACAACAAACAGCAAACAATCACAGGACTCGTAATGACGCTAGAATATCTTCTTTGTCCATGCATCTCTAATGCGCGATCTTCGACACAAGTGACCTGTTTGACTTCCGTATCCTCTATAGAGGTCCCTGGTACTAGGGGCTAACTAGGATGGAAAAACTGTTACATATTGTGGTTCCTTGTTCACACAGGTGCAGTAATAAGCGTTATCCTGAGACGATGACAGGTTAATGGCTAAAACATTTGGCGTCTCAGATTTCTCTCTCTTCTACTGATACCCTAAATAATGAACTGTACATTATACAGTATATACAAATATACGTGTATACATACTGTGTCCATATATACAGGGGTCCCCACTTTATGTCACATTCCTGACAGCTGACTTAAGTCAGATTTCAACTTAAGTCGGAACACACCTATAATTCAAACCTAAGTCCCCCATAATGCTAAAAATAAATACTATAATAAATAGAAAAATAATCTAAGTTCTTAATCTCATACATAAAACTAGTTAAAGTACACTATACAATATTGCTTACCTTTACTACTACAGTTGGTTTGCATCTGGATGACTGATGTTGTCGTACGGAATCTCATATAGAAGCCTATATCTGCTAGAGGGCAGAATGCGCACTCGGAACCCCGCCGCCACAGGACGGCATACAGAGCCCGTGTCAGTTAGTGAGAAGTCAGTACTTGCCGGGGGCAGAACTTATGTCCTAGTTAGAGTCCTCACCCAAAGGGGGCGGGGAAGTGTTGATTGTCCAAGTGACATTCAGGAACTATAAAAATGGGAGCTTTGAGGAATACGTTAAGTTCAAGTTCTCTCTAAATAAATTACTGTTAGTTGAACGATGCCTCTCTATCACCGACCTCGCTACCTATAAAGCAAGTGTAGTGTAAGAAAAACACTATATGTCACTGGTGGCAGTTTCAGGATGCATCCACGCTGTTACTACAGCAAAGAGGAAGAAGAATTAAGAATACAGAAGAAACAGATACAAAATAAAAAGGCATCTCTGGAAGAAATTTTTGAGTGTTAAGAAACTTCTAGATGCTTACAAGCAGCAAGGCAGCGACATCGAGGGAGAAAGCCTCAGCTCCATCACAGAATCAAGTTACCATAACAAGTCACCCCTCTCCCCCATCTCCGTATTGGCAAAGTCCCCAGCAGTAAGAATTGTCCCATACATTTTGAAACTACTTCATTCACGAAGACTAAACACATCAGCTGGGTGAAAAAGATTCACCGCCCTCCATGTATACCACTGTCACCATGCACCGTGACGTGACCGGGGCTTTGAAAGAAAAACGCCCCTACCATAAGTTATTTGTTGCTGGATCCGACCAAGAAGATGGCGATTCGTCGATGCTACAAGAGAGATGGACGTCGTTGGCGGAAAAATCAGCGAGTTCAGAAGAAAAGAAGAACCCTCTCCTCCAGTACCTGTGGCGGTGACGTTCTTCAAGCAGCATTCCAGAATAGCTAAGTACTTGTGATCTGTATCCAGTGAGTAATAGGACAATTATTAAAAGAAATCGAGGTCGGAGGTCCCCACCATTTTACTTGTAGTTATGCTTTGACTTAGCCACCCTGCATATAAAAGGGAGTAAGGCTTTAGTAAATTAGTAAAAGTAGAATTTCTGTACCCATTACTAACATGGACAATTTGTACTAATAGCTACAAGCAGTAATAAACTCGGTTTTTTTTTATATTTTGAATAATATGACAAGTCATTGCGTTTGAAGGGTGTTCAATTTATTTTTATTATTGCCTAAGGTAATTATTAAACAGGCAAAGGCATTGATTTTAATTGAAAAAGATTTAATGTATGTGTAAAATTATTTTTATATTAATTTCTTAAAGCGAAAACTGACAGTGTTTAGAATAGCAAAAATAAGTAGTAGAGTTTTTGTATACTCCAGAATGAGTGAACGAATTCTAGTGAGAAATAGCCTTACATCTGCTTTCAAGATTCTTTCTTTTTTCACATGTGATATTTCTAGCGAGGAAAAGGCGGCAATGGTCAATTGTTCTTCCAACGTCGTTATTAAAAAGTAATAGTAATTGTACTGATTTTTTATATAAAATTTCGTGTATGATATATCCTTTTGAAGAATAAGAAAATTTTGTGATATGATTAAGATCTTTGATGTTTAATACGAGTTTTATTTTCGTGTTATGTAGGTGGGAAGAGTCGGGTAACTTGTGCCAGGATGGGGGGGTTTAAATGTCACCCTAACGTAGTGTAGAGGGGGAGTATTACGGGGACCTATAACTGTTGAGAGAGACGCCTTGAGGACATCGCCAACCAACGCACTCCCTCAGACTGTTGGGGGGGGAGAAATGTTGT
The DNA here is from genome assembly GCA_037179515.1 of Halocaridina rubra. Taxonomy (NCBI): domain Eukaryota; kingdom Metazoa; phylum Arthropoda; class Malacostraca; order Decapoda; family Atyidae; genus Halocaridina; species Halocaridina rubra. The sequence continues at coordinate 14,679 of JAXCGZ010010271.1, read as the reverse complement.
GCCGTGAATGGGTGAGCGAATGGGGGAAGTCGCCATTGGGAGAGAAAGGGTGAGTGAATGCACGGATGGAAGCGGCAGTGAGAAGGGGGTATATAGCAAGAAGCACCGACTGACCTGAGTATGAAGAAGGGAAGGTGTTTGGGGGGGTGAGATCACGAGTCACCGTGTCTTAATACCAGCCATATGCGCGTAGTTTTATTGGGGGGTGAGGTAGTTGTTGCGATGTCTATTCAGAGATATTTTTGAGTCAATGTAATTTTCCACCTGGCCAGCTATGGTTGAGATGCAGATTTTATTTTATTTTTTTGTCCCCTACTCCGCCAACAAGATTATTATTCGATTTTCAAGAATTCCAAGATAGATAATAAGTGATAAAGGACACGAATCTCTGAATGCTTCTTTATTTTTTCTTTCTAGCTGTAATATATACATTATTTGTCTGCAAAAATATGCTAATTAGGTAAAATAAAATTTAGAAGTTTTAGCTATAATGTTTGTCACAATTATTTCAGCTTGGTCAAAAAGAAGAAAGTGTAAACTCACAAGAAATGACAACAAGATTGTCAAACAGCCGTTTTCTGTATTTGGAAGAGATGAAGTCGATCCAGAAACCAAAGAGACAGGGGAGGAACAGCGCCTCCAGGCAAAACTCCCTGCAAAAGCTAGCCATTTGAAGTTCAGAAGACAGATATTGAGCAGTATTTTTGGGTAGGAAAAGGAAAGAGAGTAAAAAAGAACGTAGTTAAGTACCTACCCAATCGTAAGTATAGAAAAGGAGAAAAATATATAACTCCCCCCTGTCTCCTGAGGTAATTCTGTTGAACAGTCATTCAAAGAAATTAAATTTGAGATCGTAGAAGAATATATATATATATATATATATATATATATATATATATATATATATATATATATATATATATATATATATATATATATATATATATATACAGTGTTACCTCACTTATCGCGGTAGTTCGGTTCCGGGACCCGGCGCGGACCAGGAAATCCGCGAAGTAGGATCAGCCTATATGTACATAGATATTTTAATATATTTTTACATTTACACTGTATAAACTGTCCCTGTACTGTTAACATACCACCCTTTACTTTATAGATAACAGCATGCAAGCGTAAATTTATATGAAAGTGATAGGAAAACTTACCGTGAATGTGATGATGATGTGACATACATAATCATTTACAATTATTTTTTTGTTTACGTACTGTATAAAGCCTCCCTACACTGTTAAAAAAACACCCTTAACATTATAGATAACAGCAAGCAACGTAAATTTATATGAAAGTGATAGGAAAACTTACCGTGAATGTGATGATGACGTGACATACATACTCATTTACAATTATTTTTTCGTTTACGTACTGTATAAACCCTCCCTGCACTGTTAAAAAAACACCCTTTACATTGTAAATAACAGCAAGCAACGTAAATTTTTATGAAAGTGATAGATAAAATTACGGTGAATGAGGTGATGATGACGTGACATACATACTCATGTACAATTATTTTTTTGTTTACGTACTGTATAAACCCTCCCTGCACTGTTAAAAAAACACCCTTTACATTATAAATAACAGCAAGCAACGTAAATTTTTATGAAAGTGATAGATAAAATTACGATGAATGAGGTGATGATGACACAATCACAAGCAAAACGTATCAGCAAGCACAACGAGAACGGCGCACACGAGAGTTAGACTGAGCGAGTGAGGCGGCACATTGGAAATTGGAGGGAAAAGCAAACTGCAATGAAAAAGCCAATCAGACCCCATGATACAGAAAATATTGAAAAACAATTCTGTGATTCGTTGTCTCCCAACCTTTCAGCCAATAGCATTCCATGAACTATCTCACGTAGGTGAAAGCCATTTCGTTTCCGAAACGTTAATAGCGGTATCATATTTTACATGGTGAAATACTGTTAGTACTTTATGTTTTTTATTATTTTTTACTGTTTTATTATTCTTAGGCTAGGAAATACTTGTTTTATCAATAAAATAATGAAAATTTTAATATTCACTAGGTCACGTAGGTGAGAGCCTTTTCGTTTTCCGAAACGTTGATAGCGGTATCGTATTTTACATGGTGAAATACTATTTTTTTTTTCTTTTAATGATTGTGAAACCAGGACGGGCAAAAAAAAAAATTACAAAATAAAACAGCCCTCATTGGGCCTGGGCACGAAGAATGCATAAAGTAAAGAGAAACAAAGATGGAGAGTGTAATGACTTGTCAGATGTAAAGGGATAATAAAAGATGTGTGATGAATATCCAAGAATATTCAGTGTAGTTGTAGGCATAGCAAAAGAACCGTAACTGAAGGAAGACTTAACATCGAACTGTCCTGGACAGACCTATTTAAGTTCAAAAAAACCTTCAGCTGTAGTATCGCAACGGCAGCTGGTGCCATGAGCCAACCTACTACATTTTAATATATATATATATATATATATATATATATATATATATATATATATAATATATATATATATATATATATATATATATATATATATATATATATATATATATATATATATATTCAACTTTTTGTCAGTGAGGCAACATGGCTTCAGAGAAGGTAGATCAACAGTAACAAACTTATTAAAATTTTATGATGAGGTAAGCCGAATCTTACAGGAAAGAGAGGGCTGGGCAGATTGAATATTCCTAGACTTCCAGAAAGCGTTTGACACTGTTCCACATGGAAGACTTATTAGGAAGCTGCAAGCAATGGCTAGAATAGGTGGAAATGTTTTGGAATGGATAAAAACATACTTAGGAGGAAGGGAACAGAGGGTTAGAGTCGGACACTCAGTGTTTGAATGGAGAAGAGTTAGTAGTGGAGTTCCACAGGGTTCGGTTTTAGGGCCACTTTTATTCCTTGTATATGTAAATGACCTACCAGAGTCTGTAAATTCATTCATGAATATGTTTGCAGATGATGCAAAGATTGTGAAGAAAGTAAAAAAAGAGAACAATGGTAGAGAACTTCAGGAGGATCTAAATATTCTGCATGAGTGGTCAGAAAAGTGGCTAATGAAATTCAATACTTCAAAATGTAAGGCAATGAGAATGGGTACAAGTGCAAGAAGGCCCAAGCTTGACTACTCGGTGGCTGGAGTACAACTTCAAGAGACAGAAAATGAGAAAGATCTAGGAGTAAACATACTGGCAGATTTGTCTCCAGAAATACATATAAATGGCATAGTAAGGGCAGCATATGCATTCTTATCAAATGTAAGGGTAGCCTTCAGGCACATGGACAAGGAAATGTTCAGAAATATTTATGTAACCTATGTGAGGCCAAAACTCGAATATGCAGCCCCCTTTTGGAATCCGCACTTGAAAAAGCACATAGCTAAGCTTGAAAAAGTTCAAAGACATGCCACGAAACTGGTGCCAGAAATACGCAATCTCAGCTATGATGAGAGGCTGAGGGAATTAGACTTACCATTACTCGAAGCTAGAAGATTGAGGGGAGATATGGTGACAGTCTTTAAATTCCTTCATGGTTATGACAGAGTGGATAGGGATCGATATTTTGATATGGCTGGCTCTAGAACTAGAGGTCATAGTTTGAAGCTTCGTAAGAAAACTTCTTCGCAGGATGTAAGGAAATACTTTTTCAGTGTAAGAGTAGTTGATAATTGGAATTGGCTAAGCGAGGAGGTAGTTAATGCTATCTCAATCCATAGTTTTAAGGACAGGTATGATAAGTATCACTAAGTATAAAATGGAAGCGATCAGGAGACGGGAAGATACGAGCTTTGGGCTCTTTCCCGTAAACACAATTAGGTAATCACACACACACACACACACACACACACACACACACATATATATATATATATATATATATATATATATATATATATATATATATATATATATATATATATATATATATATATATATATATATATATATATATATATATATATATATATATATATATATATATATACCGTATATTTCGGTGTATAAGTCGATGTTTTAGCCCCCAAAAATCAGCCCAAAATTGAGGGTCGACTTATATAACAATCACAAAAAGCAAACCTTGAAATCTTGTGACATATTGGTGCAGGAAATCAGGCCTAACCTTAGGCTAATACCGACGACAGCCTCGGTGCGGTAACTATCGATGTAAATACATGTAGTTACTACTGTAAATACTTGTATTTTAATCAATTCACATTCTGATTCAACACTAATAATGTAATAGAGCTACCATTACCTTAAAATTCCACAAAATGCTATTAATCAAAGGAAAAAGACCATAACAATGTAAACATCATGCAGCCATTTGTAAAATTTCCGATCAGCTGATCGCTGACGAAACAAAACAATTTACGGTATAAGTGCGTTCACACCAACCCTTTTTTGACCACAGAAATGTTAAATAACAACATCTAGGATAACATCTGATCTTTTGTTTACGTTACGATCGTGCGGAGAAATGAATCTATTTCGTCATTTTTATAGAGATTTATATTAATACTACCTTATATATTATTTCATATTGTAAGTAGAACAACGTTTGTAATAACATACCGGTAGTCTTTAATTAATGCCCGGTGTTTTATATATGGTAACTTTTACACTGCTGCTTAGGCTAGCCTATAACTTAGGCGAGTTTCGTATTTCAACTTTTACACTGCTGCTTAGGCTAGCCGATAATTTACGGTAGGTGAGTTCTGTATTTTAGAGGTCGACCTATACCTCAGATATTAGCAAAAATCATAAAAAATTACTCTCATTTTTGGGTCGACTTATCTGTAGGCCGACTTATACACCGAAATATACGGTATATGGATTTTATACTACTTGTGTTAATAATATATTATGAAGATCATGGAAAAAAAGCACCAAGAACAAACAGCAAACAACTCCTCGACACAATATCGTCAGGGAAACAGTGTGCAAGGGTGCATCAGCTGATACGGAAGTGGCAAAACGTTTGTGGAAAGAGGATCGTTCTCCTGCATCCTCCTCCTCTTCTACCGCCCAACGCAATCTTATGAAGAAAATTGAAAAAAAAGCACCGAGAACAAACAGCAAACAAACCCTTGACATAATATCGTCAGGGAAATAGCGTTGATAGTACTTTATGTTTTTTTTTATTATTTTTTACTGTTTTATTATTCTTAGGCTAGGAGATACTTGTTTTATCAATAAAATAATGAAAATTTTAATATTCACTAGGTCACGTAGGTGAGAGCCTTTGCGTTTTCCGAAACACTGATACCGGTATCGTATTTTACGTAGTGCAATACTGTTTACTATTTTTTACTATTTTATTATTCTTAGGCTAAGAAATACGGTTTTTTTATCAGTAAAATCATGAAACTACTGGAAATATAAATATATATGCTAGCTCACGTAGCTGTGACCCCAATACATTGTACGCTATCGGACACTATTTCGCATGATGCAATACCCTGTACTGTGAGTTATACTGTACGTACGTATATCTAAATTTATGTTTTTTGCTATTTTTTTACTATTTTATTATTCGTAGGCTGGGAAATACATTTTTTTTTCTCAATAAAATAATGAAAATTTTTTTCCAATAAAAAAATGAAAATACTGAACATTTTTTTTTCAATATTTTAATATTTTTGTGTATACCCATAAAATAAAATAATAATTTATCAAAAAAAAAAAACGCGATGGAGTGAGAACGCGAACCAAGAAACGCGAATAACCGGAGTGACACTGTGTGTGTATATATATATATATATATATATATATATATATATATATATATATATATATATATATATATATATATTATTTTTCATGTACAACTCCTTAAGAGTTTATGGAACTTAAGCAAAATTCATTCTTTAATGTTGCATATGAAATATTATATTTAATCTTATTACTGCATACACAGAGACAAACTTTTTATATTTTTTCAGATACACGTCTTTTTTATATTATTTTTATGTTGAAACATCTTTAATATCTTTATCCCTTTGATATAATTAAAAAAGATTTTGACAGACTTATCTAGAGATAATTATTGTTAATTACTATCATTGTCACGAAATTTATAATTACAATTGAGATAATTAAGATAATTGAGATTCTTCCAAGAGTTTCATATTTTATTAAATATAATTATCACATATAATTGTAGTGTTTTGTTTTCATTACATCAGAGGTATGTTAACTTATGGCGAGTGTGTGCTTCAGCTCAACCCTCTGATTTATAGAAAGAGAAAAGATTGCCATTAGTCTGTATGCTTATTTCACTAACGTTATTTGCAATGTTAAACAGAAAAAAGAATGGATTTATGCTTCAATGTTTCTTCATATGTACACTAAGTTATTTAGTTTTTAATCTTTTTAGACCTTAGAAAACGATTGCAGCTGCACTCTGTCCCCTTGTATAGTTGGGCAGGAAGTCAAGTCAGAAAAAAGGGCCCTATAAGCGAAAATTATACGTTTTACTTGAAGATAAATAAATTCTCTCTCTCTCTCTCTCGTCTTTTACCCTTTACATACTGAATAATGTTATTTCTTTATGTTGATAAAGTATTAGAATTATTGATTTTTTTAGATTCCTTTGCAAATTTCCTAAATGATAAATGTGCCCAAGTTTTATTACAGTTGATAAGTTTTTGCATGCTGATATTGCATAAATACTGATAAGACATAAGCTGAACTGATTATTACATGGGCTTTTATGTCACATATTGCAACTGTTTTGGAAAATAGATAAAGCTCCCACTGACAAATGGGGCAACCAGAAGGTTGATGACTATGCTCCTATATATATATATATATATATATATATATATATATATATATATATATATATATATATATATATATATATATATATATATATATATATATATATATATATATATATATATATATTATGACTGCAGGAATTCGAAGAGTAAAAGAGACTGTGTTAGAATGAGCATTACTGTATTATGAAATATAAGTATAGAACTCTGTTCTTACTTCAAAATGCCAGTCTCAATTGTATATATAATGCTATTCTTGATTTAGTATATTTAAGTCATTTTTATTATTCTTATTATGATCATAATTATTAGTACACCTAGTTCTCAGAATAACGCCTAGATAGCTTCTCAGAAGTGTCGGGTAAATGGAATATCGCGTGAAAATACGATTATTTTCCATAGGAAACAATGATAAAGGGCATAGATACGTTCCAAACCTTACATAGACACACCATGCTAAAGATATAAGATAAGTAAAAAACATATTTTATTACTACATAGCAGAGCAGAAAGCCCTGTATCTATTTTTAAGAGTATACAAAAGATATTCATATTCACTCTACAGCTAGAAATTAACATACATTACTATACTTTACTCTATTATGCAGTGGGCAACAGTTATACAGTACACTGGGACATGCATGGTGGCAGTGAGCAAGTAACTTATGTGGTAGAAGAGGAGGAGGATGCAGGAGAACGAACCTCTATCTGCAAATGTATACAAAGATAAAATAAGAATTATAAATAACCAAAGCAAGACTAAAAAACAAAAACAAAAGTAATTATGCAATGCCTAAATCTACCATATGACAGATTAAAAAAACTTAAATCTACATTCTCTAGAGAGGCACAGAGTTAGGGGGGATATGATTGAGGTGTATAAATGGTTTAAAGGGAGCAACAAGGGTGATATTAATAAAGTTTTAAAAATTCATGATCAAACCAGAACTCGTAATGGGTAATGGATTTAATCTTGATAAATTTAGGTTCAGAAGGGAAATTGGTGAAAATTGGCTTGGTAATGCCGTAGAGTATTCCTAGAAGGATAATAAATGCCAATACCTTAGACACCTTCAAATGTAGATTAGATAGACATATGACAGAGGTAGGGTGGGTGTATATATAATGCATAATGATGATGATCTTTTCTTATCGTAATCCTCTTTGTACTGGTGGAAGAAGCCTCCGCAGGCGCTTATTTATGTATTAAATTTTTATTTATTTATTATTTTTTTTTTTAAATATAGTAAATAAGCCCCCGCGGAAGCTTCTTCCACCAGTACAAAGAGGATTACGATAAGAAAAGATCATCATTATACATTATATATACACCAACCCTATTGGGTAGAATAGAATGTTGGAGAGAGAGAGAGAGAGAGAGAGAGAGAGAGAGAGAGAGAGAGAGAGAGAGAGAGAGAGAGAGAGAGAGAGAGAGAGAGAGAGAGAAAAAAAAAATCTTTAATTAACTCTTGTTCATTCAACCAAAACTACATTATTAATTGTAAAAATAATGGTTTAATTACAAATTCGTAATAATAATGATATTAATAATAATAATAATAATATTAATAATAATGATAATAATAACCTCCACAATCATCATCAAAGGAAAATTATTGTTAATAATAATAATAATAATAATAATAATAATAGTAATAATAATAATAATAATAAAAATAATAATAATAATAAGATCTAAGGAGAATTTTTGGAATAGACATCATGAGAGTAATGCAGAGGTATATTAAAACCCAGCAGAGAGCTGGATATTCAATACACATCTTTTATAATCCCTTCACATCTGACAGGTCATTACACTCTCCATGAGTTTCTCTTTACAGCCTGATAAAGGCTGTTTTATTTTAATTTTTTTTGGTCCATCCTGGCGTAATAATAATCTAAAAAAAAATAAATAAATAAATAATATATATATATATATTTTTTTTGGGGGGGGGGATTATTCGCGAAATCCGAGTTTTTTAATATTATTTTTTGGGGGCGTTATTGCAATTTCACGGATAAAAAAATCGCGTATAAAAGGAAGAAGGTGTATTGTTGTTATCATGTTGTCTGTTTTTGCTGCTATCACTCCATGGTCCTTTTGCATAATTATTATTTTAGTAAATGCTATCAGCAGAAACCAAATGATTTGTAATTTTTATCTTGAATTCATGCTTTTATGTTACTGTAGTCACTTATGATAAGAATATTTCACTCGTGGCTGTTCTCAGCATTTCATGACTTTTCTCTTTGATATCTATAGTATACTAATATTATGTATCAGTTACTCAGCTAAGTCCTAAGTATCTTGGAATAATAATCTAATGGTATAGACACATACTTTCAATTACCACCCTATTTCCTGGAAGCCCCGACCTGCTATTTTAAATTTTATTTTCACAAACCAGTCCCTTTTACCCATTGGAGAGATTGCAAGTGCCTGCAGATGCAGGGTGGCATAGTATACCCTCTGAATGCAGACATATGGTCATTGTTTGTACGCAGAGGTCATATGTATTCTTTCTTGCACTTGTATTAGCGACATTAGGCCCTAATTTCTGGCCCTAGAATCTACTCCAGGCTATGTTCGTATTTTTCAGCAGGAGGGAGTTGCGCCTCGTTGAGGAAGTGCATGAGAGGTGGTCATAGGGCCACCTCAAAAGTCGCATGAAAGCAGGCGGGAGGGATTCCCAGCAGAAGCATCGACGCCCTCCCTTTGTCCTTACCCGTCTCCAGAACAAAAAGGCTTCACGGTACATTGTTACAACCCGGACCTACCTCAAAGTTGTCAGGTGGGGGTCCCAGGAAATTAGATTGACGATAGTCGAAGACCTAGCAATGATGGGTATCTGAGGGGTTGGGGAAATGAAAATCCCCCAAAATAAAAAATAAAAAATAAAAAAGGAGGAAAGAAAAAATCCCCATACATATAATAAATTTAGTGACAATGAAAAAAGGGGAATTGAAAATCCATATAACAGAAAATTTTAAAATTAACAATGAGAAAAGGATATTGAAAATCCCTGTAATTAAGAAAGTTAAATAATTAAAAACTCTTCCCAACTAAATATTTGAACTAATAAAAAGGGGAAAGAAAATGGCCCCACCATCTTTGACAACGATTGGCGGAAGAATAAATATTGTAATTTTTTTTTTTCAATTTAAGCAGTTGTAAGAATACCCTCAAAGTCTCCCTTAGATTTAAGTTTCTTAGAATAAGTGTTATTTATTAATTGTCCACGTTGAATTCTATCTTTTTTCTCACTATAATGTGTGTTAAATGTTACAATTTGCAAAAATCATACTCACCTATATTTTATTTTATTCAAGCAACGTAAGTGTGATGTTAAGTTTTTCTGTTTAACTATTATCATTGTTTAAGTCATGATTGAATATTTGCAGATCATAGCCAATTGTATTTTATATTATTTAAGTAATGTAATTATGTTCATTTAGTTTCTCGCTATCATTTTGTCCTTGAATAGTAGTTACATATTGTAATTGTGAATATTTTTAACTCTTTTCACTCCATGACAAATGTTTTGTTTTAGTAAGTAATTGCATATATCATGTCCAAATGTGTTGTATACTATCTGAGTGATGTAACAGCATAATTAGCTTTGTTCTTAAATAATTTTGTCAATGCTTACTAGCTATATATTGCAAATGTGAATACTTAATTTTGATTTTTTGCCTTTAATTACAATGCTTATTGTAAGATACATATTTTTCTTTTGTCAGTTTTTTTGCATGGTAATTTTGATATTCCTGTAATCTGTTTAGATAATTATATGAGATTGTAATAGTTTCATAAGTTAGTTCATTAGATAGTTCTGCCCCGTTTTTTTGTAAAATAATGATAGTTAAAAAATTATAAGGCTCTCATGAAAGTAGTAATGCTTAGTCCGAAATATGGGATATAATTCAGAGTGGTGGAGGGGAGTGTAGTACGGCATCTCATATAGACGCCTATAGCCGCTAGAGGGCAGAGTGCGAACTTGGAAACCCGCCGCCACAGGACGGCATACAGAGCCCATGTCTGTTAGTCAGAAGTCAGTCCTTGCCGGGAGCAGAACTTACGTCCTAGTTAAAGTCCTCCCCCAAAGGGGGTGGGGAAGTGTTGACTGTAGTGACGTTCAGGAATTATAGAAATGGGAGCTTTGAGGAACAAGATAAGTTCAAGTCATCTCTAAATAAATTACTGTTAATTGAACGATGCATCTCTATCACCTATAAAACAAGTATAGTGTAAGAAAAACACTATATGTCAATGTAATCTCGAAACGACTTAACTCGGAACGGCTTAAAACGAGGACCCCCTATATATATATATATATATATATATATATATATATATATATATATATATATATATATATATATATATATATATATATATATATATAAGCTACAATAAAAACAAAATAATGTCTTGCAAACAACACTTACATATGTACATAGAAATAAGCTGTCTTAAAATATATTCAAGACAGTAAATGAATCTAAAAAATTAAAAAAAAGCTGTTACAGATAATCTTCCATATTGTTTTTCGCAGTCAGGAACATTTGTGGACTATAATTATTGTGAATCTTTAAATAGATGGATGTGATAGATTCATTACAAAAACTTAATAGTATAAGCTGCAATACCAAAGTCATATTTCAAGTGATGTTCAGAGTGAGATACTTCTTCTTAAAGAAATTTTGATGGAAATTTTCAGCACAGGAAATGTGAAATGTATAATTACGATACTATGAAACCCAAAACAGTGATTACTGATGGGAAATGGTATATAAGAAATATGGGAGTGAAGAGGACCTGGAGTTACATGTGTCTAGTAAAGGCAGGATATGCATTCTTAAGCTACATAAGCATAGTCTTCTATCATGAAGACAGAGAAATGTACCGTATTAAAAGTTTTCTGTGAAGTACATGTGGCCTATGATACAATATGATGCAGTACCTTAAAAAAAAAAAAAAAAAAAAATCGAGAGAGAAAGAGAGAGAAACAAGTTGAAAGAACTTCAAACGCACTTTTCAGAGCAGGAGACAGTACTGAGCCCTTACTTGTGGTAAAGTCTGGAGGAGATATATCTACCACTTACAGCCAAATGAACAAGGGGGAGATATTAACATAAAATTCCTTCAAGGCAATGACACGTCAGAAGGTAGTATTGGTGGTTATAGATTGATACATATCAGAATTCTTCATATTAAGTTTCAAGAAAGTATTTTCATTGTGTACAATTAGACAGTATGTGAAACTTGCTATGCAATTAAATTGCAAATGTCAAAAATATTGTCTAAGGAAAAATGTTTTATGAAAATGAAAATCATAATAATGATCTGCTGGTGAGAAGAGGGCAAAAAGCTCATATCCTATAAATACAAAGATAGGTAATTAGATGTACAATAAAGAGGGGGCTACATTTTGACTATATATATATATATATATATATATATATATATATATATATATATATATATATATATATATATATATATATATTATATATTTTCTTATTTTACAATTCACTTGCCCTTACGATTTCATAGTGTACTAGACCTCATTCAGTAACCATAATGACAGAAGTTAAATGCATAATACCTAAAATTCAAGACAAATTAAAACTTGGGTCAAGATTCGTTGAATGCACCTCTTCAGTTTTTGGATTAAACTACAGTATTTTGTTTTCTGATAGGTGCTGTTGTGTTTTGAATGAATGTAATAATTGTTTTTTTGTTAGATCTCACTATTTCATTGTGTTAGGGCCGATATCGGTGGCCATCTTACCTGTGTTTACGGGAAAGAGCCCAAAGCTCGTATCTTCCCGTCTCCTCATCGGTTTCATTTTATACTTTGTGATACTTATCATACCTGTCCTTAAAACTATGGATTGAGATAGCATTAACTACCTCCTCGCTTAGCCAATTCCAATTCTCAACTACTCTTACACTGAAAAAGTATTTCCTTACATCCTGCAAAGAAGTTTTCTTGCGAAGCTTCAAACTATGACCTCTAGTTCTAGAGCCTGCCATATCAAAATATCGGTAACTATCCACTCTATGGGAGCTTAGATGACCTGACCTAACTAACTTAACCTAACTCAAATTTGAAGCCTTACATACCTTAAGAAGGTGAATTTGGGTGTTTATACAGCAATGCTAATAACATAATCTACGATTTATGGTATGGAGTTCAAAATTAAATAGGGATCCAATCTGTGGAGCAATGGAAATAAACATTGTGACTCGGTTAACAACGACAAAAACAACACCACTGCTAGTGGCTACGGGAAAAAAAAAAAAAAGTCCAACCATAGAAAGCTTTCAAATCGAAAATAAATACAACATGAATATTCTGGTAACATGTTTTGCACTTGCCATAACAAGTATTGGCATTTCACCATATGGAATAATTTAGTCGAGAGAGCAATATAAATAAATCACCATTTGTCGTCACAGTGCCATATCGTAACTTGTAAGAAATACTCAATTCAGTAATAAATACAATTTCTAATTGAATCTTCCGTTTCTAAAATTAAGAATTCGATGAAAATTCACGAAACAAATGTAAATAAAGCTATATTATCTTGTCACGACCCAACCCGTGGCGAATTTTAATTTAAAAAAAAAATATATATATACATATTGCTTACCTTTCATTACGTCCACTTTGCACCGCTTCTGAGGTTAGATTATTACCAAAAAGTACAGCTACCTCAAAAATACACTTAATTAAGCGTCTTAACTACGTAGCGAAAAAGAGACTGTGGCTAGGTGAGTGTGAGAATATACGTCTCAGGAGAATATCGACGTTATGAAGTAGTCAGACGTACTCGGATTGCTATCAAAACTGATTTCATACCTGTAACGAATCTGATACTGCGGCCCCACTGTGTGTGTCCACACGGGAAACCTATTAAATTGCTAATAAGCTCCATTTTATGCAATTGCCTATTATGTGAATAAATTTTCGAAATTTGACTTATTAAATTCCAAGTAATTATTTTCTTTGATTCAAACAACTTTTTACAAATTCGAATTGCTATAAAAACTGATTTCATACATGTAACGAATCTGATACTGCGGTCCCACACGAGAAACCTATTAAATTGCATTTGATGTAATTGCCTATTATGCCAATAAATTTTTTTTAATTTGACTTATTAAATCCCAAGTTGTGGAGGTATGACTACTATGAGTCATGATGGTGGATAAAGAGCAATCTTGGGGATATAATTGAAAGTCACGGTCACCGGTTATTATTTGTTTACTTTTTGAAAGAAGCATTATACAACGTTAAGAATGAACAAAAAGAAAATGCCAGCTTGGAAAATATGTACTGGGCATATATATGAAAAATATACCAATTATATTATTGTGAAAAATATTAATCTAATTAGTAAACTTGTGGAGGATTTCCTGTGTGTTATTTACCCTTCGATCTTATAACCCCCTAAATTCGGAAATCCTGACACGGCTTCAGTAGAGGCCTACCACGATCTCAAAATTAAATCCTCTACCAATAAAATATAATTAATATTACATGCATAAACATACATGCAAATAATTTATATGGGGGTTTATGAACTGCTGATATGTGAATATTTAAATAAACTCTCCTCACCTTAAATTAAAACTTCCTCATACAGAATAATACATTTTCTAACATACATTCTACCTACGAGTGTTCAATTAAATGAGCTCATTCTGTCCCTCACACGTAGTTATAAATATTGTTAGAAATATAATAACTCTGTACTTATCTGTCCGGATAACCCTGATGTCGTCAGCAATCACGGGACTCCGAATCAAAAACGTATCTTCTGATCCACAGATCTCTATCACGTTCCTCTACTTGAGTGTCTCGTAACGTCTCACGAGGACAA